>VDFB02295324.1:0-31222 GCA_007258455.2 Sequoia sempervirens | reverse complement strand
CCATTGACGACTATCACCATTCATGAATGAGAATTAAGACCATGGGTACATTCTTATGATCAGCCTTGCAAATACATTGGTAAATTTCCATGGACTGTAATATTACCTTTGTGGATTTATCATGCACTGTCCTTTTCTAATAACTATCCTCTACTATTTTGTACATTGGCTGTGAGACTTGCAATCTATTTTCCCTATCATTAACTCTCTCCCCTTTCATATATGTATACAGTCATAGTATGTTGGTTTGAGTATATATCTTAAACTTCTAGATGCTTATCATTTTGATAGACACATCAAACTAATGGCTATTTTCAAGCATTGTCTTTCATAACGTCACACAGATAGACATAGATATAGATAAACTTTACATTTGTCTACTAATTCAAAGGAATACCTTGGTGGGAATGATAAAACAAATTAGTTACCAATAATGATAAACCTCTCTTTTACCTTGTAATCTAAGAATAGCATTAGATCTATGCTAATCATCACATCTTGCATTTCAACTATAGTAGTTGTACTGCTATCCTTCTTCAACCAATTTTCATTTGTTGTAGGCACCTTGACTTAAAGCATGCATTATTGACTATTATATTGCTTCCATGAATCCTAATCATCTTTAGTTTTCATTTTAGCCATGTTGTTTTCTACATTAGAATTTTGTAGTGATAGAGGGAAGTGGGGTAGCAGATCTTTGACTATAAACTATATGCTACTGATGGATAACATATTAGTTTTGATGTGTTCTTCACAATCTGGCAAGCTACAACTCACTTTTTTCTCACTATACTCAAGAAGGTATTTAAATATTTCAAAATACCTCCTACCTACTTTGAACCTCACTCCTTCATTTGTGACTTGAATAAATATTAAATTTTGTGAGTTGAACAATAAATTTCAAAGACAATAGTTGATGCCTTCAACAACAATGTCTATGAGAAAATTGTGCACTTTATCTATGGTTGTTGAAACTTGTTCCCATACTTTTCAAACCCCATCAAAACCCTCAAGGACTGAACCTTGTTATTCTTATTTTGAACTGTGACTATCATGGAAAATGGTGGTTGTCACAAGAGTTCTTTTCTCTGCCTTTTGTGATGCTCATGATCTCATAGTTGACAAGTGTTAAACCTTGTCACAAGGACTATCTATTCAAGGAAGTGACTGTCCCTTGTAGTAACTGTAAGGAAAGATTAGGTGTGGAACAAACTCTCCTAATGTCAAAACCTTAGGGAAGAAAGCAAAGGTGACTTTAAAATTTGCAATTACAGTTCAATTAAGATACTCATGAAAGAAATAACAGAAATAGAGAAATCAACATACACAATTTGGACACCAGATTTACGTGGGAAAACCCTTACGGGAGAAAAAACCCACCACACCAAGAAAAGCTTCTTTGTATTACAGTAAACAAGATTACATACAGAGTACAAACTTCTCTTCTGATGTCAATTTACAACATCATAATTTCCTGATCAACCTTGTATAGAAATGCTCTCAGAAAACATCCAATGTATTCACTCAAAATAATTCATGTTCAAAACGAGCAACACTTCGTTATCACTCACTGTACTTCGTCATCCGCCATTGCCTGAGCATAATTTTTTTTCCTCACAGTCTATTCACCTTCCACACAAGAATGGTCGCAACAGTCCAACTACTAGCGGTTCACATTTTGCTTCTTTGATTGGCTCAGAACAGACCATGTAGGATTGACATTCGGTCAAGGTGTTCAAAATGATCAAGCTTTACATTCATGATAAAACACTTGATTGTATTGATGCTTTTTGTTTGGATTTTGCTCATTCAATCTGGTGTATTGTACAAGAGGGAATGTGTTGTTGAGTAAGCAATTGATGTATATAATTACTACCTTTCCCCACCCTAAGTGACTGATTTAGAGCAGTAATCGCTCGTCGCCTCCTTTGTTACCTCCACTGGGCAACTTTCCTTATGCATCCCTTTGCACTTACTTAGATTGACAAGCACATAATTCAAAGATCAAGGTCCATTCAATGTTGCAAATTCTCCCATATCCCACTCATTGTCATTCCTTTTGTTTGCATTTATTCTGGAGTGTTTGTTTTATTACACACCCATACATGTTTGACTCTCCATGATTCATTCTTGGGCTTTGCACACTTCATTGTTCAAATCTACACCCTCAAAAGCTCCCTTTCTCTTTCAGGTGAGGTTTTTTTACCTCACTAGGCCTGTACCAGTGCCTATATATATTAAAACTAACAAATATATATATAATGCGTATGTATGTATGTATGTATGTATATATATACACACACACACATATAAATTCCAATCTCTTGTATGATATGCATATATTTTCCACAAATCTATAAATATCTAGGGTTTCACACTGATGTTGTTCACATTAGGTTTTTCATTTAAATTCTTTATGCCATGGAATGCAAATATGTTGTATGTGATGTCAATGTTTGTCACAATAACCTGTAACTCAATAACTGGGGTTTCAACTTACACTATTTATGAATGTCAAGACATTTCAGTTCAATTTCAAGGTGTTTTTTTTATTCTATATGTCTGGGAATATATATCAGTTGTATGCACTGTAAATGTTTGTCATCCACCACCTTGTAACTCAATATTTGGGGTTTCAACTTGTATTGTTTATGGATGTCAATGCATTTATGTTCCATAGAATGTGATTGTTACACCCAATCTTCTCTAAGAGCTAAAGATGTAAAAGGTATAATATATATATATATATATATATAACTCATGTATAGATGTTCAATTTGATTGTTGAAATTGATTGTTCAATTAGATGGTTCAATTTGATTGTTCAATTGGATTGTTCAATTGCATTGTTAAAAGTTATTGTTCTATTGCATTGTTCATTTGGATTGTGCAATTGGATTGATCAATTGGATTGTTCAATTGCATTGTTCAATTGGATTGTTCAATTTGATTATTCAGAGTTATTGTTGAATTGGAATGTTTAATTGGATTTTCCAATTTGATTGTTCAATTGGATTGTTCAATTTGAATGTCATATAACTCATGTATATTCATTAGGAGTTATTTATTTCATTCTTTTAGACATGTTGGTATATTCGGCTAACAGTTGTTGTAAAATTGTGTCTTGTTCAATCTTCTTCGATGGTGTGAAATTTCAATTAATTATTGGCTTGGTGGTGGTGAATTGCACTTCAAAGGTGAACACTAAAGGATACTGTACTTTCTTATTTTAAGTTAAACACTTTCCTTACTACATTTTTCTTATTAATGAATCTTTTCATATATGTTTGTAGGATTGAGTTGGAGAAATTCACCATACCATTGGCCATCTCTAATTCATAGATGTGAGGTTTTTAACCTCACTATAGTTGTACCATTGTCTCCTGTCATTCATTTCTTCTTTCTTCTTATCACTTATTTTTTTGTTATGGGTGTGTTGTGTTACTTACTTGTTCAAGGTTATTATTTATTTTATTGCTGTTTTTGAACATAATATTTAAAGTGTTTATGTGATTATCCATAGATCAAAGGTTCTCTTGCATTCTAGGTGCATCCACAATGTGCTCCATGATGTATTTTGTGTCTACGGTGTTTATGAACACTTTCATTATTTGTGTTCATAAATACACTCAATTTCTGTCAAGGAAATATATAGTTCTCTTAATGCATCACTATGACTTTAAGGGTTTAATATTTTCATTTAATTTCTATCTATAACTATATATAACTTTCAATCTATCTATCAATGTATGTATCTATATATCTATTTATATATATGTATATATGTATACATATACATACATAGATACATAGATACATATATATATATATATATATACATACACGCACACACACACACACACATATATATATACATGTAGATACATATATATATACATGTAGATACATATATATATACATGTAGATACACATTGATATATATGTATATACATGTTGACATAAACATACATGTACATTGATATGCACATAGATATATATGTACATACTTATGCACATACATATATATGTACATATGTATGCACATATATGCACTACACAATTGTGAAATTGTGAACTGGAAAATGAATTATTGTGCAATGAGGAATAGAATAAGGCTAAATATCCTCGAAATGAAAACCAGTCAAACCATTTTAATATTTTGGGATAACAAACAAATATTATAACCAAATTACAGAGTTAAAGTTTGTGTAATGATGACCATAATAATAGAGGAGAGCTACAATCCAATAGGTCGAAGTTGTTCATGATGTGCCCATTTCAAAGTAACACCATTTGCCATTAAATATTCTCTTTCATTATATATATATATATATATATATATAGTCCTCAAAGTAACTTCATAGTCATCCATACAAACATAGGTCACATTCATCTCTACCATTCACTCCTGCCACCTCCCTTTGGCATCCCTCCATAAAAATACACTCATAATCAATTGTAATTATGTTGTTCATGTTAACCAACATAATCTATTTAGTATATACTAAATTGAATGATATACTTTTTGGGCATTATAGTTGTTACCCCTAAATCTAATGTATTTTTTGGTTCACAAAAAAAGAGTGAATTGTAATATACTGAAACAAATAAACTTGAGATAAGATATAGAAACATGTTAACTTTTCTAGAGGTATAAATAAAATTTAATTTCAATTAAGCTACTGATATACAAAAGGATAGATTACATCAAGTATTTTCTTATGAAGTGTTGTGGAATTTGGACATGTGTAGTAGACCTTTTGAATTACTATATGAAATGTATTGTCATGTAGTTTCAAATGTTACATTATCAACATAGACTGTATTGTATGAAATGTTGTATAAGATTATCAACATTGAATACATTTTCAAAAATGTAGAATAGATATTATAAACATAGTAATTGTTGTAAACAAAATTGAAACAAATTATTTGCATAGAATATATTTTTTGATATGTATATTATAAGACAACCATAAAAAGGTATTGTAAAATATTTTTCACCTACACTAGAGCACCTTAATATGCAATTGTAAAATAGATTTCACCCACAAATTTAACTAGGGCACTTGTATCACTGTACGAATTTTTTTTTAGTTCAACTGACTTACGCATGTCATGAATAGGTTGGTCTTATTCAACTAAAAGCATTGGTAGGGATTAAGAATTGAACTCAAAAAGTAACTCTAACATTCATATATACAAAAAATAGAGTAACATTTACATGCAAACATGAAATTGTAGTGGGTAACAAAATAACATCATAAAACAATCACATTGATAAACATATTTAGTTCAAATTTATTAACGGTATAGATGCAACACAATGAAAATGGCATCCCCAACTACAACAAAGAAAAAACCAAAATATAAGGCATTATTATAGTTGGTCCCTCCCAATCTCAGTCGAATGCTCCAAGAAATGAATCTGGAGATGTGTTCTCGTCTCCTATTGTTGCATTTAGACTTGCCATAAAATGATTTGCATTTGCATTTTTCAATTGCGTGCACAGCTTACATTTGAAGGGGTTAGTGGTGAAGAAGTCAATCCAACTAGAAATTGAGTGCAACTAACTTGAGATGGGCTAGGACTCAAACACACATTGCTTGTAGTAAAGAGAGGGATGTTATTATTGGTTATATCTCAAAAGTAACTGTGATTATTAGATAAGGGGGTTGCAGGACTGCTTAAGCATCTATCTCACATAAATGCTCTATGGGTAGCTTCAATCCCCCTTTCCTTCTTCTCTTGTTCTTTTTGTACCCTCTCTTGCTCCTTCTTCTACTCTCTTTCCTTTCTTTGCAACTGTTTTAGCCACTCTCTTTCCTTGTGCTCAATTTCCTTTTCAATTTTTCTTTGTTCCTTCTACTCCAAGGCCAGAATCTGTGCCACCTTTTTGTCCTCAATTTGTTGCCTCTTTCTGATTTTTAATTCCTCTAGTTCTTGTTTCCTTCATTCCTACTCCATTAAGAGAGTCATGTAATTGTCAGCAGTCAACAATTGAGACTGTTGGCTCACTCGAAGAGCACCACAATTAGACTTTCTTATTCTTCCATTAACTCTGTGAATTGATAGCTTAAGGAAGTTATTGATCCGAGAACTAGTTTGGGTTTCAATTGTTTCATTGAATTATGAGTCAGTAAACTCCTCTTGACCCGTTGTACCTTCCATCTACATAATAGTGCATTTTTTTTTATTTTGGAGGTGTGGTTGTTGGAGATGGGAATGTGAAATTCCCCATGTCTCCTTGTTCAGGTCAATTTTCCATGTCCTCAAGTTGTTGCTTAGCACCTTCTTGCACTTGAGTATCCATTAGAGTCTGCAATGTTTGTGACAGTTCATCTGTTGAAACATCAAGTCTTGAAAGACTAAGGATGTTCTACACTGTAGAAGCATCCTCGGTGTCACTAATCTCATACGTATCGCTTGGATGCATGTCACCCATGAGTGCATCAAAATTGAGGGACCATATCCCCGTCCTTTTAAAGCCAACTTTTAAGTTCAATGGAGTCATAGCTCTTCTCAGTGCTTTGCTGCCTAACTCCACCAATTCTGCCCTTCTGATATCAATATTGGGGAATCTAGTGAGAGATCCAACTCGTTTTGATTTGAAATAAACCTTGAATGGTGCAAACATGCTAACATACAAAGGCTGTAGCACGTGAGAAGTATGAGCAGGCAGTGTAAGGAGGTCAATGCCTAACCTCCTTGCCTCCTGGATAGTTGACAGTGCAACGTGACTTCCATGGTCGTCAAAAATTAGAAGGTGCCTATTACTTGGTGATACACACCCAAGAATCGAGACACAAAAATATTCCAGCCAATCAAAGAAAAGTTGCTTCATCATCTAGGCATGTGCTTGGGTTGCCATAGTTGCGCATGGTTCACATTTCACAATGTAATTCTCTATCTCTGTATTTCCCTTGAACAAATAGAAATCAGGTATGCTTTGGCCAGATGCATTAACACAACAAGGAATTGTTATCCATTCTCTACTTTTTGGAATGATGTATGAGACATTCCTATTGCCTCGTCGTGCCAAGATCCTCATTGTTCCATTTATGCCAACTTGAAAGCCCGTTTCATCATGGTTCCATATTCTGTCAGGATTGTATGGGGTACTTTCATATGTTGTTGTCAGCGTTCTTAAAAATTCAGCTACTATTTGGGGTCTTAGGTTTATTGCCCTATCTTTTTCAACACCTTCAACTGTGCACAAGGTCAATTTTGGATGTCGCCTCTTGAATCCAATCCACCATGACTTTCCAAGAAGCCCCTCCATGAAAGGGTTGGGTCTATTTTGGCATATCTGAGCAACTTCTCTCATCGACATCCCATTTGTTTCAACATCCTCTAGTGCCCTATCCACATCTTATGATGACCATTCCCTTTCCTTTGATGCTCTTTCCCACCTGATTACAGGTGCAACAATCTCCTAGACAACCTCAATAGGTTTAGGATTGGTGTTTGCTTCTACAACCAGTTGATGCGCATGGGGGACTGTTACAGTCTCTTTCCGTGTATGTCACTTTGTCTTTGTAGTCTTGTTTTTTGGCTTGGACCTCATATTACCTTTAGATTGCACTTACAGATACTAAAAAAGATGTTTGGAGCAGTTAAAAAATAATAATTGAACACTGTTGAAGTCACAGTGATGCATGAACAGTTTTCTTTTCTTTAATATGCATCTTGACAGTTTGCAATTCAATGCTTGGTTTTTATTAATAGTTTGCAATTGAATTCTTGGTTTTTATTAACAATTTTTAATGCAATTGTATTTATTGTACATGAACAACTTGTTTTTAAATATATGCATGTTGACAATTTGTTTGATTTATTATTTGAATTGAAATGACTTAGAGCATATCAAGTTAGTGAGACATGAATGAACATTGGTTAACCATTATTGAAATGAAAGACAATGGTAAAGGTGTAGTGAGATAGAAAACCTCAACTGAAAGAGAAAGGGAGATTTCTTGAGTGCAGAGTTGAACAATAAATCATGGAGAGCCGAACATAAATGCATTGACATCAACAAAGAATATAAGTTGAAAACCCAAATATGGAGTCAAAGGGTAGTGGATGACAAACATTTATAGTGCATACATCATTATCTAAATTCAAACCCATTGGATACAAGTTTTATGCACTATAAATGTTCGTCACCAACTACCCTTTCCATATTTCATAGTAACAATCAAATATATATACTTAAAGAAATACATATATATACATAAACAATTACATACACACACACACACATATATATGTATATGTATTATATATATATGTGTGTGTGTGTGTGTGTGTGTGTGTGTGTGTGTGTGTGTGTGTGTGTGTGTGTATAGAGAGAGAGAAATACATATATAAGAACAAAAAAATAAAATTACATGGTAGAATATCTTTGAAATGAAAACAAGTGAATCCATTTTCATATTTGGGAATAACAAAAAAATATTAAAGGTAAATTGCAAAGTTAAAGTTTGTGCATTTTCAAGCAGAGGAATACAAGTGCATGGCAGAAAACCCTGTAATTGTGAACCAATGAAACCCTTTCCATGTTTGGTAGTTGCAATCAAATAAAAAAAGCATTTCACAGACAAAACTAGTGTGCATGGAAGAACAAAATAATACAATTGCATGCCAAAATATCTTTAAAATGAAAACTAGTGATACCATTTTCATATTTCGAAATAACATGAGAATATTATAAGCAAATTGCAGAGTTAAAGTTTGTGCAATGAGGAACACACAAATGCAAGTGCAAGATAAAAACCCTCGAAATGATAAACATTAAAACCCTATGAATATTTTTTAGTAATAGTCAAATATAAAAAACAATATGTAGTGTGATATATTGTAACCATTTCTGTATTTTAGAATAACAAACAAATGTAAAAAGCAAATTGCAGAGTTAAATTTTGTGAAATGATGAACACACGAATACGAGTGCATGGAAAGCCATTTAAACGAGTCAAACCCTTTTCATATTTCCTATAAGGAAGAAAATATGAAAAACACAATGCCGAGTAAATATTGCGCAATGAAGAACACAAGATATTGAAAAGCACAATGCAGAGTAAATGTTGTGCATGGACAAGTATAGAGGAAACAAAAACAAGTGAAACCTTGAAATTGAATTGAAATGACTTGAAATTCATATAAAGTGTAAGTTCAAACCCTAGATATTGAGTTACAGGTCTTTGTGAGAAAAATTGACATCGCATACAACATATTTGCATTCCCAGGCATAAAGAACATAAATGAAAAACCCAATGTAAAAAACATTAGTATGAAACCCCAAATATTTATAGATTTGTGGACAACATATTTATAGCATACAACATATTGGCATTTGTAGGCATAAAGAATCTGTAGCAGTAGAATACTTGTAGCTTCTTAGGGTGTTGTTGCTGCCTCTAGACTTTCTTCATATTTCTAGAGCAAATTGTATAACTGAAAAATGAAAGTGGGACGTGTTAAGTGGAAATTGCAAGAGATTGAGTAATGCATTTTTTAATTTAAAAATATCCTTATATATGTTCAATGCTGGTTTGGTATGGAGTCTTTAATTCTTGTCCTTTTTAAAAAAAATTGAAATCTTGATCTGATGCCTTCAATTGCAGAGTTTGTATGTATTAATGGCGTGAAATCCTTGTTTACTTGATAGGAGATTTTGGTGGGTTTAACGCTATTATTTTGGTGGTTGTAGGTGGCAAAAAAGGAGAAGGTACCAGTAGTAGAGAGCATCAATTTGATCGATGGGACACATATGAATGATTGATTTTCATTTGAGTATTGTGTTGGTGGGCAAGTGGGTTGGGGATTTGGTTGGATTGGGTTTGCTGATGGGACAATGTCAGCTCCTAGTTGTTCTTGTGACATCTGATCTATCAAAAAATTGGTTGTGATGTAATGCAAGGGGTGACATTATACAGGAGCTTGGGTTATACTAATTTTATATTTTGGGTGCATGTTTTAAAGTTGTGAGCCAGTAGCAAGACATATGGCTTGCATGTTTTTGTTGTTAGATGTGCTTTGAATATTCTTTGGCATGTAAGACTATGAATATCTATTTGTGTATGGGAAAAATATTCACTGATTATAATACAATTTTGATGGTACAATGACATGAGTACCCTTGTTGAATTTGTGGGTGAAAACTATTTTACAATTTTATATTAAGGCGGTCTAGTGTGGGGCCCATGTGGGACTACTTCCGTCCCCAGTATAGACTCCTTCCCTACTTTGGGCCCCTCTCCTCTAGCACTTAGCACCCAATCAACATAAAATACATGTTTAAAATACCATCTTTGATAAAGTATGTTTCAGATCTTTTTTTGCTTGGAAAATAGTTAATTTTAAAAACATGAGATAAAAAAACAAGTACATTAGATTCTTGTTAGAAATGATCAATCGATCTTCACCAATGTCAAACAAAGGAAGTGCATCTTCCTTTTAGCTACTGTCACAGTAGATACAAAATTCCATAAGAAGCAGTGAGGAAGATTAATCATAAAATCATCTCTTTATGCATGTTGGCTTATAGTCAATCATTTCTTGTTTCCTCTACTTTTATACCATTATCCCTAGGAACATCTCCTCTATGATTTCCTAGGATTTTACAACCAAATACCAATAGAACATGTATAAACATAATTTCTATACACAAGTACACATTGTAATGCCCCGTCATAATAACCTAAGGAATGTTGCAATTGTGTATAAAAGTGTAATAATTTTTTTTTTAAAGTATAATTATTAAGTTAATTAGTTGCATACATTCATTAAGTTACGAGACGTTACACTACTTTGAGTTTCCATAGACGACTTTAGTATTTCCCATTGCACATATTAATTAACATTAACTTAAAGATAAACATTACATTTCATTTGAAACTCCATTCAAGATAACATAAAGTACACATTTGTTTCCTTACATTGCATTTGATAAAATATACAATACTCATCCATTTGATGAGGTAGATCAAATAATAGTTACAAGTTACATATACAATGTTCTCCTCATAAACAATTGAGGGATGTTTTCAAATACAAAGTTTACAAATTACAATGAAGTACACATAAGTTTCCAAGTGCGAGCTCTCCATCCATGAAGCTCTTGATGCCATGATAAAAAAACTAGGGACCCAACGGAGTAAGGTGCACATTCCACCCAACCATGTGGTACTCGTAGGTCCACCCCCCGTGCTAGGAGATAGTAATATGGTTACCTAGACATAATCTACTAACCCTAGACACAAGTACACAACTATCTGATGGTTACATTGCTTCCAGATGTTAGACAATTGAATGTACTACACACACAAGGTTAACTATTACTTTAGGTGGAGTGTCATCACAATATTGCAAAGGTTACCCTGGTGTTTCTTCCTAGGTTCCAGCCCCCAACCTTGGGTTACCCTAGTAACCTCTTACGAAACCCGGCCCCATTGCAAACCATTGCGGAATCAAATGTCTCTTAAAGAAACAAGACATCGATTTTCCATTCCAGGCCTTCTCATCTTATACTCAAGACTGAACTAGCTCAAGAGTCATAAGCAAGGCATAAACATCTTGTTAAGAGTTTTAATCTAACTACTGTGTTATTTAGTTATCACTGACTTACTAACTCTTTGTAAGTTACCCTGACACCACTTTGTGTGTCGGCCCTTACAAAAAGCCACTCCCCTAAACATAACAAAGATTCCTAAGTTTTCTTGACTAAGGTTTACAAAGTGTACAACATACAACAGACAATTTCAACACTATTCATAACGAACATCAATGTCTATGTTCTCAAAATTAGGTATCTAAGTACCAAGCTAATATCATGTACACAACTTAGCCAACATATGAATTCAACTTAACAAACAGAATCCCCACGGTATTAAGTTGGTCTGGAAGACTTGTTTATTTAATACTTTCCCAATTTTCCCAACAAGGAAACAAAAATCAAAGCAAATTGATAATTAAAGATCTACATTAGGATATACTAGATCCAATCAATCAAAATATGTGATACACAAAATCAATCATTTAAAGTATCATTTATTTCCATTCAATACCAAAAATGAAATCTATGCTTTGCTTAATTTCATAAACATTTATTATAATGAAATTTATAAATACTTTAGAATAAAAGTTCATTCTAAGCTCAAATAACATAATCAAGATAAATCAATTGTTATAATATCTATTTCTAGATATTTAATAAATCATTCTTTTAAATATTTCATTTATACATAATAACACTTCCAATATATATTTTTTTTACATTTAAATAAATACAAATAATTATAAATATTATATATACATATTATATATATAATATATATTATGGTATTAATATACAATATATATATAATATATACATAATAAATATAATATATATTTATATTCCAAATAACAAATCGCGGATTTAAAAATTGCATTGAAAACATAATACGCATTGGAAGTTAGGGCAAAGCCCTAACCCCGCGCACAGTGGGAAGGGGCTGCCTTTGCAGCCTGCCCCACAGGCTCGGCCGCGGTGGTTGAGCCGTGCGCTGCCCGCAAGGGCGGCGCTGGCTTGGCCCTTGCCGCCGTGCCCCTGCGGGGTCGGCTGCGGGTAGCCCCCGCCCACACAGAGCTTCGGCTCTTTCAAAAATTTTAACATATATTTTTTTAAAAATACATTCCCTATAAAAATATACGCATTTAATTAAATTTCGATTGCAGATTTTTTTCATTTCCGTTTCCCAACTCACCCGTACGACAATTCCAAAATAAAATAAACATAAAATTTAAAATGAGTTTCTTCCACAATCCAATTTATAAATGAAATAAAATATATGTATAAATATATATATATATATATATATATATATATATTTATACAAATTAACAAGGTTATCATACAGAGGATTTTTAGAAAACTCTACAGAAGTTCTACGAGGTTTTATAAAGGGTAATAGGGAAATTTCACATAACACATAAAATTGTATTTTCCAGATGATTTCAATAATTTCCTTTCACACAAACTCTTTTTCCAGAAAGTAAAGAATCTTAATAAATCCCATTCCGGGAATACACAGTAATTATTTTTCTTGAAAAATATATAGAGGATTTAAATTAAAGAGATTTCTTTCACAGATATTCTTTCAAAACAACAAATTTAAACCACAAGAAGAATACCTGATATCCCGAAGCTTTAAAAGAAATTGATTTGATGCTGAGAACCTCTGGAGCCTCTGTTTCCTATAGCCTTCCAAAACTTTTCTCGAGAACAAAACCCAAATTGCAAGCAGAGATTTTCCACAAGTATACAATATTCCAGAAGCATATACAGTAAAATTTTGCAAAAGCACTGATATTTTTCCCGTGAAGAGAAAATAGAATAGGATAACCTCTGTGATTTCTTCCAGATCCAAATTAACCTCCGTAAACAAATTCCTCAACCATAATCAATAAATGCACTGGCACACATGTCGAGAAGTGCAAAATATCTTCTCAACCACTTCTCGGCAATCTTGCCTATTTCAAATTGCATGCACTTTAATTAATTAATTTAATTTATTTTAAAATTTACAATTTTCTAATGCAAAATTTATTTATTAATAAAAATTGCCATTTCCACAAATTTATTTAATTTCAAATAAAACTATTCACACACTTAAACAATTTAATTTAATTAACTAATTTATTTAATTAAATAAATTTAATCTTTTAAGATCAAACCATTTAACCAAACAAGCTAATTAATTAATTAAATAACAAGCAACTAATTTCTTCAACATTTAAAAATTAATTTAAATAATAGTAAATAAAACATAATAAACTATTATTTAAATAGACATTTTTCCTTTCAAGTAATTAACCAAACAGAAGAATGCAAGACAACCTATGACTCAAACTAAAACTGACAATGTACAGTGACCGAGTTATAGACTAGACTAGGGTGAACCAAACTATTATCTCCCAAATCAACGTATCCATTGAGTCTTGACACGCTCAGACCTGAGTAACTAGGTGGAGTCGGTGTCATGTACCTGCAATCCTGCAACCAAACAATAACATGCATATATATATATATATATATATATAAACCATTGTACAGGCACATCGTGCAGAGAAAATCATGGACATCACAGGGCACTCGCAAGTGGGTGATGCGATTCCGTTCTCCACACCAATACACGTCACATCAGACTGACAAATTAAATAGTAGTTAGTCCATCATAAACATGCACATAGCAATAATCAACTGAAAATAAACATCTACACTACCTCAAAGCATATCAGAAAACAATAATCACCATACAATGTATCATCATATCACAGAATAAATCTACTATCGCTCAAAACCAGCGATTAAAATATCCAAACAAAGTATCATAGTCTAACAGTATAAAAACATATCAGCAGAAAACATAAGCATAAATGGAGGGGTACTACACACATATATTGGTTTGTTACAATGCAACAACAAAGTCACACAAATACACTTAACAAATAGGAGATGCAATCCAATCTTTCCTCTTATGTATGTTTGTTACATCTTGTGTATACATGAAAGAGATGTAGATGAGAACTTAAAACTATGATAACCATAGTTAATTAACCTTTACCAATGTCTTAGCTTCCATGTTCTTCATGGGTGGGTATTTTAGTTGCGAAACTATGATAACCATAGTTAATTAACCTTTACCAATGTCTTAGCTTCCATGTTCTTCATGGGCGGGTATTTTAGTCGCGAGGGATCCAATTACTCACTAAAATGAAGAAAATATGTGAGGGCTTGAAATGGGGTGATTGAAAATGTACACCTATCTTTATACTTTCATTAGGAAAAAGAGATCCCCAAAGGTAAGATTGACTTTCAACCTTAGGTGAGTCAACCTTAATGGAGATATTGTTGTTTTCCTTATGACAGAATGGGTAAAATTTGTCTGAACAACACTTTGGGGAGAAAAAATAAAAATGGTAAATGAACTCAATTATGTAATGTGAAACTTAAATCATCAATTTAAAACATAAAAAAATAGACTTTCGGTAGATCTAAGAGGAGTAAGATAACATTTACCAGTCACCAAAAGTTGTTGTTGAGTGTCCTCCTATGACAGATTTTCCCTAGGGCGAATGGGTCTTGCTACAGGGATCCAAAATCTAATTTTACAGTCCTTTTCTCTTGGATCTTCTCTCTTGATTCCTCTAGATCTCACTATCGGAAGGTTGGAATTAAATTTTGCAAGTAAGATTATGTGGCTTGACAACTTTGATAACAACTTTGACAACTTTGGAAATTTGCACTTTAAATCAATCTTCAATCCTTCTTCACTTGCAAATCTACACATACAAAGAGAGGGAAAAATTGTTTGTTTTTGGTGAATAGGGGTTTGCCTTGGTCAAACCCCATTTTGGTAATTAAACCTTGAAATGAAATGAAACATGAATGGAAGGAATGATGAATGAGCAATGCTATGTTGCAACTCACCAAACCCTTCAATGGAGATCCTTGGAGGACTGAAGTCTAACATATATCTCTAAGGTCTTGATCTTGCATGAAATGGCTTGATTGGATGTTGATCTTGATGCTTGAATTTTGACTTGAATGCTTGGAACCTACATCACAATGTTAGCTCCAAAAACATGCATAGATGCAAATAACTTTGACATGATGCTTGAGATCTTGAATGTTGATGTAGATGACTGATAAATCTGCTCTTGAACACCTTTGACAATAATATTTTCTCTTGGAATACTTGCATAAAAATTCTAGATATTGAATTAATAAAAGACCTTGTATTTATAGGTAATTTTCTAATTTTCCAAACATTAAACATCAAAGGCCAAAAATTGAAATTTGAATTTGAACCATAAAAATGCCACCAAAAACATATTAAAACTTGAGATCCTAAACTTAGGAGGACCCATTCACCCTTGGGCGAATGGTCCTAGGAATTAAATCTAGGACACTTAATTTCCAAAACAATTTAATTAGTTTTTGCAATTGTTTAATACAAGTTTCCCTTTTGGAAAATAGGATTAATTAGGCTTTAAAATGCATAATTGGGAAAATTAGAGGCTTAATTAATTCCAATTAAATTAAGGGACCCAAACACAAAGTGAAAATATAAAGGTGTACATTTTTTTACACGACATTTAGCCCCCACTTTAGTGAGAGGATGAGCCCTATGCTCAAACTCACACTAAAGTAGACAAATAAGCATCAAGAGGGGTCCAAGTGTATAAATGTTAGTGAGATAGGATGACAAAGATCAAGGAGGGTGATCAAAACCCTAGGATCAAGATCCCATGGCAAACCAACATAAGTACAAAGGAACACACATATACGAAGATATACATCCACAAGAAAAGATACGCAAGTATACAATGCCAAAATTGATGAAAAAAAAGAGAAAGGGTGGATCAAGCCTCAACTATTTGTCCAATAGGTATGGATCAAGCCTTATCTATTTTTCCAAAAAATGTTCACAAGTGGAAATCCATTGTCCACTATGCAAACAAAATATACTCACATAGGCTACTGAAATTCGTTGGCCACTATGTGAGCCCCAAAAAGGTGGTTGATGGGAAAGGTATGCTAGGTCTACATGATCCCATACGTCAACCATATCAAAATTTATACCTCCTTATAACTTTGATAAGGTGCCACAAAAAAGGTTCCACAAGGCTAGCAAGCTGCATTATACTAGACACTCATGAAAAACAAAAAGGCTTCACTAGCAAGCAAGTTGTGTTATGCTTGGTGTTCAAGAAAAAGTTGTAAATTATGCAATAGGATAGGATAGTCAAAGGGGTTTTTCTTAGTTCATGAAAGGAATTTCCTTAGGGGACATCGTGGTTAATGTCACCAAGAGAGGACTAGTCGAGGATAAAATATTTGCAACTTAGGGAACACAAGTCGTAGCACTACCACTGAGAGGAATGCCATATGCCAAGAAAGGTCACCCTCTTGAAGGACATCAAACCCAATGTCACCACAAAGAAGAGGCATCACATGAAGTAATAAGACCACACTTTGAAGCAAACAATGAGCAGGGATGCGAATGCCCCCACTTTAAAAAAATTGCTAAACACCATGTTGTGAGCAATTACTTTAAAGTAGAATATGATAAATGCCAATACATGAGAGCTTTATGTGGAAATCCCTATGTAAAACATATGTTTCCAAAATAGAGCTATGTCATGGAAAGGAGCTTGTCCCCCATATGCAATCCTAAGATAACACATAAGGGATCCATGGATCTAGGGTCAACGTATGTCTTTGCTATAGTGATATAATCGAGCTCAAAATCGTCATCATTTACCAAATGAATCATGGAACAATGAGCACAAAGGAAGAATGACACATAGAGAGTGAAAACAAAGAAAATATTTTGGGTTGACATGGAAGAGACCTAAATGTCTCGATGCCTTGCATCATCCCCAAAAGGAAAACACAAGACAAGATAAAAGATAAAGGTTTACAACATATAGAAGAATGTAGATACAAATAGAAGAATGCCATGACAAATTTTCTTCCTTTGTATCCTTGCACCAACAAAGTGACAAGGGTCATCCAAAGTAGGATCACAAACATATAAAGGCATGCCAAGCAACACTGTATAAGGGATCACATTATGCGTGCATGCAATCACAAAGAACATGAAAAGAAAACAACAAAAAGACTAGTATGGCACATGTGAGTCAACCTATATCAGGTCATCCACATTCCAAGCTTGTTCATCATAGGCAGAAGGTGGACAACTAGCCAAAGGGACAACAACAAGTGTCAAACTAGGACAAGGCTATCTAACTCCTTGCACCCACTAAGTGTAAGACAAGGATGAGCTGAGGTAGGTGATGAGAATGGGCTCCTTACAATATAAAAATGATTTGCAGTAAATGCAAAACATGCAATGGTGAGTATGCTTATGATTCTACAACTATCGCATGGCAAGGAACAAAGCAATTAATTTCTAAGGGATTATTTATCATATTCTTGTGAAAATAGTTCAAATTTGTTAATGATTCTCTTTAAGACATGACACTCATTAGTACTATGTCCAAGAGTTCCATGATATTGACAATGAGACATGTTTGTACTTTTTCCTTTGATTTTCCTTGATAGGTGGCAATGTTATAAGTCCTTGATTAAGTAGTGTGTGTAAAGATTTTTCATTCTTAAACATAGGACAAGGAAATTGCAACTTCTTAAGTTTATAAGGCATTTGTCTTTTTCTTAATTGAGAAACTTGTTGAGGTGGAAGTGGGGGTGGAGGAGCTAAGGTGACCCTATCGTCCTTATGACGTATTAATTGGTTTCTTGAAATGATCTTCTGAAAGAGAACACCTTTTCCCTTAGGAGATGTGCAAGGGGGGAGGAATATCTTAATATCCTAACCCCTAGGTATCATTGAATGGTATTTTCTCTAATAGTTTGTGGATTCCATGCTCATTTATTATGTCACATCCTTGTTTACTTAAAATATTAAAGCCTCGACCATAACTCTCTTCTAAGTTAATGGTTGTATCAGTAACTCAATGAGCATAAGATAAAAGAGTATCATTATTGTCCTTGTTGACTAGTTCATTAATGATCAATGGTTGAGGCTTTCTTTGTGCTTCAATTTTGGGATGCAAAAGGTTGAACATATCAAGTGATGGAATTATAGGTGGTGTTTGCATGGATGGATAAAAGGGTGCATTGCTCTCAAGATTGCGTAAGGAGTCTTGTATGAATTGTTGCATGCTATCTTCATCTTGACCTAAGATATCCACTTCATAGGGACATTCATTAGGAGGTGAAGACTCATTAATGGGATCAATTTCATTAGGGTCATCACCAAACACACAACTTGAGACATCTACCAAAGATCTCAAGGACCTCCATATATTACCCATAGACATGTCCATGATGAAATTTAATGCAAGTTTCAGATCTAATATATGGAGATTTTCTAATTTTTGAATGCAAGCTACTAAAAATGATATTTTTTAATGCCAATTTTTTATTTCAAACAATGCACTTGATTTGACCTATTGAACCTAATGCAAGAAAGTATAGAATTTTCTGATTTCTAAAACTGAAAGAAAAATTTAACAATAGAACAAAATGAAGCAAAAAAAGATAAATTACTGCCCAAAAATATGAAACAACACCTATACAAAGACAAATTCACCTTGGGGTGAATGGGTCCTGGGTTAGGGTTTTGAAAAATGAAAGTTTGAATTTCTTGCTTAATGTTTGAATTCTCAATTTTAGATTACAAACTATGGTTTTAGTGATAGAATTTTCCAGATTTAGGTGTCTTAATGCAAATGAAATTAGTGATAATTGATGAACAAAGTGACACTTTTTGAAATTCAATTTTGATCAATTTTGTGAATGTTAATGATTGAAAATACACTAATGTGCAAGCACTATGCAAAATCAATGTAATATGTATGCAATTTTATTTTATTTTATTTTTTTCTAGATTTTAAACAATGCAAAATGCAAATTTAAAACCCTAAATGAGATGAAAACTAATGCAAATTTAACAACCCTAAATGAGATGAAAAATGATGCAAATTTAACAACCCTAAATATAATTCAAACTAATGAAATGCAATGTAATCTAATGCGAATCCTAGATCTAGGGTTTTTATGAACTACAAATCAGAAAATTTATAGTGCAAGAATGTCGGGTTCACCAAAATGAAATGAAGAAAAATAGGTGAAGGCTTGAAAATGAGGGGATTGAATATGTGCACCTATCTTTCTACTTTCATTAGGAAAAAGAGATCCCCATAGGTAAGATTGAATTTTAACCCTTAGGTGAGTCAACCTTAATGAAGATCTTGTTGTTTTCCTTATGACAAGACCTGGTAAAATCTACCTAAACAACACTTTGGGGAGAAGAACTAAAAACAGTAAAGGAACTCAATTATGCAATATGAAACTTAAATCATCAATTTAAAGCATAAAACAATAGACTTCTAGAAGATCTGAAAGGAGTAAGATAATGTTTACCAATCACCAAAAGTTGTTGAGTGTCCTCCTAGGATAGATTCACCCTAGGGAAAATGGGTCCTACCACAAGGATCCAAAATATAATTTTATAGTCCTCTGCTCTTGGATCTGCACTCTTGATTCCTTTAGATCTCACTGTTGGAAGGTTGAAATTAAATTCAGCAAGATTTTGTGTCTTGACAACTTTGCGAAATTGCACTTTTGATCAATCTTCAATCCTTCTTCACCTGCAAATCTGCACATAAAAAGAGAGGGAAAAATTGTTTGTTTTTGGTGAATAGAGGTTTACGTTGGCCAAACCCCGTTTTGGTAATTAAACCTTGAAATGAAATGAAACATGAATGGAAGGAATAATGAATGAACAATGCTATGTTGTAAATCACCAAACCCTTCAATGGAGATCCTTAGAGGACTAAAGTCTAACACATCTCTCCAAGGTCCTGATCTTGAATGAAATGGCTTGATTGGATGTTGATCTTGATGCTTGAATTTTTACTTGAATGTTTATAACCTACATCACAATTTTAGCTCAAAAAACATGCATAGATGCAAATAACTTTGACATGATGCTTGAGATCTTGAATGTTGTTGTAGATGACTGATAAATCTACTCTTGAAAACCTTTGACAATAATATTTACTCTTGGAATGCTTGCATAAAAATTCTAGATATTGAATTGATAAAAAGACCTTGTATTTATAGGTAATTTTCTAATTACTCGAAAATTAAACATCAAAGGCCGACAATTGCAATTTGATTTGAATCATAAAAATTCTGCAGAAAACATATTAAAATTTGAGATCCTAAACTTAGGGAGGACCCATTCGCCCTTGGGCGAATGGGTCTTAGGACCTATATCTAGAGCACTCAATTTCCAAGGCAATTTAATTAATGTTTGCAATTGTTTAATACAAGTTTCCCTTTTAGAAAATGAGATTAATTGGGATTTTAAATGCATAATTAGGCTAATTAGAGGCTTAATTAAGTCCAATTAAATTAAGGGACCCAAACATAGTGAAAATGTAAAGGTGCAAATTTTTCTACACTACATTCACTACTCTTTCTAACAATATTTTGGCCACCACTTTCTTAGTGTCGACTTGGAATTATGTGGAATTTCAATCTTTAGTGTTGTTGTTGGAATGATGGGCACATGATTTTCACTATCAATTCGTATGGAATTAACACACCCGATGATCAAACTCTTGGTGGGAATCATCAACTTGATAATTTTTTAATAACGGCTTAGGCTTTTCGCATGACCTCTTTTATGGTGATGTCAATGATGATAGGTGGATATGGGAATTTGTTTTAATATTATTTTGTTTTAATATTTAAAAAATTAACATATCTATATGTATCATTTAGATAATGAAAGAAGAGTTTCAACCACCAATACATTATAGTCAATGCACATGAGATATTATCATTGAAGAGATCTCAAATGTAGACTATTTATGAGACACAAATAATGAAAACCAAGAAAACTAAAACAAGAACCTAGACAATACTTAAGCCATGACTCTCTTCTAAAAATTCAATCTCAAAAGCAATATTAAAAGCATACAAGATATGACTCTCTTCTAAAAATTCAATCTTAAAAGCATACAAGATGCCTAAATTGAGAGCAAACTTACAAATTTGGGTAATTTGAAATTGTCAATGGTGTTAATTATGTTTGTGTTTGTGACTTCCATGATGGATTTTTCCTTGGTTTGCTATAAGTTTTTTGTCTGAACAACTTTAATAGTGAAACAAATGTTTTCCAACACTTGAACTGCACACATATCATCAAAACCTTTCTATGTTTAGACTATTCACATGCAATTGTAAATCATATTATGAAAGCCTAAATAACAAAAAAATTATTGATGCAATATGACATTATATACCAAATCATATCCAGATTGGGCATCATGCTCTATAAGAATTGTTCTTTATTGAATATTAGCAGTAACATTCTCAACTCCATGTTGTGCCTTTAGTGATCTCTTTATCTTTCCTTCATGAGAATTATTATACATTCCAATGAAATTGAGGATAATATAATACAAAGAAAAGCTTACCCAAATGGAAACAACAAAGTATTTATGAGGGGAAAAACAATGAAAACCAATAAAACTAAAACAAGAGCCTACATAATTCTTAAGCCATGATATGTCTCTCTTCTAAGAAATCAATCATAAAAGTATACAAGATGCCTAGATTGAGAGAAAACTTGTAAATTTGGCTAATTTTAAATTGTCAATGGTGGTCAATCTCTTTGTGTTTGTGACTTCCAGGATGGGTTTCTCTTTGATATCCTATAAATTTGTTGCCTTGAATTTGAAGTATACTCATGTGCACTTGACATGGCATTTCCAATCAATAATTATTAGTGAGATCAATTGGTCCACTCAACTAGGGGATAGGGGCCCATAGTGGAGCGAGTTTCAATAGTGGGGATATAAGTAGTTCTTAGTGGACCTCATAGTGGAGCATCTTAATATCCAATTGCAAAACACTTTTTATCCATAAAGTACACAAACTGACAAATCATGTGATGCCACATTGGCGCACCAATAAAACATGAATTAGTGCACCACTATGGGTCTCACTTTTTTTTAGCCTTTTTTAATACCTTAACAAAAAGCATGCCGATGTGGCATCATATTTGATGATGTGACCCTAAAATTAAAATTTTTAAGCAGGTAAGTTGCCAAGTAAACTAATATACAAAATTGGGATTGATTTGAAATTCCATGTAGGATTTTGAGAAACACAGAGTTAGGGTGCTCCAGTATGGGCCCCTCTCCCCTAGATCAACCTTCACTCATTAGATTTGGATTAGAAATATGGTCAACCATCCCTCTTGCAGGATTTGTCATTAGATCATTAATTGGTTCAAGGCAAATAATTGGAACTATATTCTCGGTCTCTCCTTTCAAACTTACTCTATTACTGCATCGAGTCTTGATCTTGAGATATATTGGGTGCAAGTGTAGAGTTTTCTATAGAACCAAGTGAGTTTAGTTCCAAATGCAAAGGTGATAGCCACAGATAAAGTGGTAGATCCCATTGATGTTGACCCAACAACAAAGCCAAAAGCCACTAATTTCAACTATATTTGAGGGGAAGGGAAAGCTAAACACTCATTTAAACCATGGCAAGTGACTTCAAGATTCTGCATAAATTATGTTGGGTTGTAAATGACGTCAATGAGATCTTAGTTATAAGTAGGGAACTTGCCAAGTAAGCTGTTGTACAAGAAATTCGGTCCCTATAATATTTTGAAGAAGCATGATTCAGGGAATGCATATGAGGTAGCGTTTCCTGATGGAATCAACAGTTCCCTTGTGTTCAACATTTCAGATTTGACAGAGTATCATGAAGGTGGAATGGACAAAGCACCAGCAATAGGGCAGTATGGCATTCTAGCACCTACTTCAGAAAGGGAGGAGATTGAAGCAATCTTGGATAGTCATGTGGGAAGGAGTACCAGAAATAGGCAGTATGAAAAGCACCAAGTTAGGGTGCTCAACTATTGGGTCCTCTCCCCTAATTCAATTTTTTTAAAAATATTTGACGAACCAAAATCAATTTCCCAACAATTGCTCGAACCAATTGGATTTCTTCCGATTAGGATTTGATTTGATTTGCTTTGATTTCCTTTGATTAAATGCAAGTCAAAATTTATTTTTAGGCTTGAGGTGAGGATTATTTCAACAACTCGAAAGTTATTTTCAAGCATGAGAATTACTAAATTTTAGTGAGTACCCCACACAATATAGCTTTTTGGCTAATTAAATTTATTTAATAATGAAAAAAAATAAAAATTTATTTTATTAATTATTTTTAAATAATAAAGTTTCTATTTTTTTGAAAAAATATTTTTAAAAATATTAAACTTTATGTTTTGATATATCAAACATTATACTCTTCTTAAATATTTAAGAATCTTTTTACCATTTTTCTAATACTTTTAATAAGGTTTTATATTGTATGAGCAATTTGATCAATTATTGTTGGTTCTAGTGGAGGTCTCAATGGACCTTTGTTGTTTTCACTTAAAGAGGTTGGAATCTATGAAGATTCAACTATTGGACGTGTTAATGCATTAAATATTCTCGTCCAAGTTATGCATGATCCCAAAGTTGATCAATAAATGAAGACTCACTCCCATTTAAATGGGTGTTTGCAAAAGAGGGAGTAACGACCCATTATGGTCATTAACTGAGAACTCATTGCAGAATATATGTTTTATTTATCAAAGTATGCAATTATTTGTAAATTTATAGGTTTTTAAGCTACTTTTCCTTTTTTGATAAATTGGACTCATAGTCATTAGTAGCCAGAGGGAGATATAGAGGTTGTCTTAGTTGTTAATGGTTTTTTCTTTGTCATCTTCATGATAATGACATAAAAAAATGCTTTTGAAGGAGGGCCATATTTTCACAACTAGACAGGTTTGTTTGTTTGTTAAACCTTGTCATGTTGGATTTGATCCTTGTTAGGAGCTTCCATCTCAACTTCTAGTTTGGGTTGATCTTCTTTGACTACCAATAGAATTTTGGATATGAAATAATCTTCACTTAATTGCAGTAGATCTTGGAAAGCCTCTTAAGCCTTCTCATCAAACAATTGGGATAAAGGTAACTAATTATGTCTTTATGTAGAGATTGATCTAAATAATGATTTGCCAAATTTATTGGAGATTAGGTTGGGAAATATGAATTGGATCCAACAAGTAAATTATGAAGCTTTTTTGTTTCACTATCATCTTTGTCATGATTAGGGGCATCTTTAGAGGAATTTCCCAAAATAGATTTCTAAGACTATTTCTTCTCATCAAGGTGTTTCTAAGAGGAAAATGCATGTGATAAAGGGAAATCCCCAACTATTTCTAATAATCTTGACTCAGATAGGTTTATTTCTATGTGATCTTGCAATAAAGGAAGGATCGTTAAACATTAAAAGAGGATTATTCCAAAGGGAAATCAAGTATTAGATTTGATATTTTAGAAAGTTTTAAAGATCTTGATTGTTATTTGGGTGAAAATACTTGATTTTAACCAAGACTTGGTTCTTCTTGATATTTCCCAACCCCCACCACCAGAGGTCCAAAATCCATTTATTGAGCATGTGTTATTTCAATCTAAGCATTTGTTGGAAATCATTTGTCTATTTCAATTGGTTTTGATTTGAGTGTTATGGTTCTTGTTTGTTGGGTGAATATTTTGTAATTCCTTTAACAATTATAAAATGGTAGTTTCAACCGTAGCTATGATGAGAAATTAATCTCTCCTCTCATAAAGGGGAGGCTCCCTTCTTATTGCTCACTAAATCAAAGTTAGAAATTAAACTAAGATTATGTACACTACAACTATCCATGGGGATGTCTCCATCAACATATTCACTTTTTTCAAAATAAGGGAAACAAGTTACAATAATGACCTTGATGTTCATAGTAAGTAATAAACTAAATAACACTAGTTGGAGCAATAATAGCCGATACCCAATTCTGTTAGACATAAGAATAACAAGAATGATACCAAAAAATCCATGGAAACAAAAAGTATTTCATTACTTTCCACGATGGTTCAAATGTAACAACAACAACTTACCGCTCAAAGACTACAAGTTATTCCCAAAGATGATTCCAAAGAGTAACTCGTGTAGCAAGTTGTAGCTCAAAGACTATCAACAAACAACACCAAAATCTACAATAATATAGCTAACAATTGTAGCACAAAGGTTACGAGTTCTCAACCAAATTCATACACAAAACATATAACTCCAAATACAATATGATAGCATAAAGTCTATCAGTACAAAATTTGGATTCCCCTTTAATAATGATATAATACACCACTTATAAACCAACTTCAAGATAATATGACAAGAGAGACATAAGAACACTCTTACATACAACAAACGTGCTCCAAACCAATTTCAAGATAATATGACAAGAGAGACATAAGAACACTCTTACATACAACAAACGTGTTCCAAAGCAAAGTTTGGAAGCAATCCACTTCTTTTATTGATCAAATTTTAATTTGCACATTCAACACAGATATTGCAAGTATGCTCTTCAAAATGGCATTTTTTTGTTTCAAAAGATCAAAAGGTTTTATTACAAAAGAACTCCATATATATAGAGGAGAGTTGAGAGATAATCTAGGAAATAAATAACTAAATTGACTTATTCCACAAGAGAGTTTGATTTTATTTATGACTTCTCTATTTTTACATGTAATTACATTTTTGAAAATGACAAGTAAAATGTCTAAAACTAATTACATAAAGCATGAAACTACTAAAAATTTAACAAGGCATATTCAACTTTCTCCACCATCCTTCTCCATGAAATCTTCATACTTGTTCATGCTTGCTTGAACTTCATCATTATCAGGACCTAAAGTATGTTTAGAGATAAGTAGGACCCTTGTTATGGAATCCTTTATGGTGTTACAAGCTTTCTCGTTCCTTCCTAAAAACAATTTTAGGTTCTCCAGGGTTAATTGAATATCCAACAACTTGTCCATCAAAGCCACTAAAAAGACTTGATCTTCAAATTATTTCTAGATCATGTTGGTGAATTCCTGGACAACTGCATCCAAGGAAAGGAACTTTTGGTTATCATCAAGTAACTTACAAGGAAGCTTTTCAACCCTACTAACAAGATTCAAATCATTGTCCTCATTGACTTCTTGAGCACTTTGCAAGTCGTTGATCAACTCCTTGATGATGTTCACTTTGTGTTTCATGGTCTCCTTTATCTCAACAAACATTTCCCTATTAGGAATGATCCCAATTTCCACTAATGCATCCATTTTGAGCTTCTTCATCTTAAACCAAGCTTGCAAACTATTTTCCATGTCTTGTTGTTCCTAGGATAAAGTATCAACAGTTTTGTCTAACTCTGATCTTAAATTTTCCATCTCTTCCATTTTCTCCACAAAGGATCTTAAAATTTGTGCACCTTGTGCAAGCATTCTATCTAGGAACTCATCAACTACCCTGCCCTTGTATGCAATTTTTTCACCTTCTAAATGACTGGATTTTCAATGCTCATGACCATAGGCTCAACTGACTCCAAAGATTGAGTAATCTTTTGGAGTATGAAAGTTAACTGCTTTGCCTTGGCTTTATATTGATCCTTCACCTTTTTGACCTTATGAAATTTCTCAATGAGGTAATCTAGTGTAGATTGAGCATTTTCCTTAGCACTTTTGTGAGTTATCTTCCCTAACTCAACCCTTGTGATGGAATAATCATAGATATCCACTTCTTCTATAGATTTATTAGGAGGAGGTTGAGCCACCTTTGCATACCTGTAACCTTCTTTATCAAACAACAACTTGGAAAGAGTCTTTGGATTTTTCTTGGCTTTTGTCTTCACTGGTGTTAACTATGTAAAGTCGAAGTCATCTAGGGAGATGAATTTCTTCTTCCTTTTTTGGGTTTGGGATGAGAGCCAAGGTGGAAGTGGAGAACTCTCTTATGGATTGGAAACCATGGCTTGAGTTGTCATCGTTGTATTCATAAAAGTTGTTGTCATAATTGGAGCAATGTCAGTCAAAATAGCAATGGGAATTTCCACATTAGAAACTTGCACAAACTCAGACATAAATTGTTCTAATTCAGATTGAGAAGTAATGTCAAATGAAGGTGATGATAAACTAGGCAAAGACATATGCGATCCTGAAACATTATCCAAACCATAGTTGGAACTATCAAAGATTGATCTCGATGAAGGGGATGAATGAATGGATTGGATTGACACAGTTGAAGGAACATTGATAGTTATTGTAGGAATGGTCGTGGTAGGAGCAATGGTAGAAACTGGTGAAGACATAGGAGGAGTAGGGGTAGATACAATTAGAGAAGAGGAGGTAGGTGGTTCCTCTAGAATGTTCTCATGAGGAGATACTCGTTCAAGTCCTCATGTTGTTCCTCTTCTTATTGCCTTTCCTCTTAAGAAAATTCTTCTTGCCCCTCAATAGATGCCCCCTCTGCAACTATTTTACTCTTTTTATTACTTCCTTTTACAACAAACACGATCTTTGGCTTAGAAGGCTTGTTGGAACTAGGTACATCATCCTTGTTCATTGTCCTCATTTATGATTTCTTACATGTAGGATCTTATGATTGAATTCTAATAATCTAAATAAACATCATAAGTTGTCATCGAAGCTCAGGCCTTATAGTGTACATTCATGCCTAGAGAATACGCTATTGATGTGCCTCAATCTCATAGGCTATAACCCCTGGAAAAGAAAATTCGGTGTGACATTCCTTTTGTCTGGCTGACTGGCAGCTTTGGAACCCTGTGGTTTGCACTGGTCGCTGAGACTTTGTTTAAGTCTTGCCGAATGGACCTATCGCTATGACATGGAGACTCAGTGAGATCTCTTACCGATATGGAATGTCTCGGCGACATAAGGGTTTGTTATCGGGTGCCTAGCATATGTCAGAGTGACCTATGGCGATTGTATAAACTCAGAGTAACTCAAGGGTTTTGGCATGAAGTCTTGGCGATATGTGAAGTCTTGCCGATAGCATCTGCTTGTAATCATCAGTGTAACTCATATGTGTCAGAATGTTGTCTCAACAATGATAGGAAGTCTTGCCGATATTGGCATGACCTTTGGTCTTTCTGGCTGATGTGGAAATCGGTATGACTTGTTCCTATCGGCATGAAGTCTTGGCGACCGGGAGATGTCTTGGCAACAGTGTTAGGGGTCATCGGTGTAACGTAAGGCTTCGGTATGAATTCTTGGCGATGAGCGTTTGTCTCACCAATGCGGTGGGATGTGTTCGGTATGACTCCTGAGCTCAGTATGGAGTCTTAGCGAATATGGAATGTCTGGCCGACATAAGAGTTCGGGGTAACTTGGAACATCGATATGACCTCTCAGTGAAAGCGGTATGTCTTGCCGACTGATGAACACTTCGATGTGACTTGAAGAATTCAGAGTAATGTCTCAGTGAAAGCGATATGTCTTGCCGACTATTGGACATTTCAAAGTGACCTTTGAACATCAGTATGATGTCTCATCGAATGGCGATTGTCTTGCAGATGAGAATGCTGAGGTCGATGTGACTTGGGAACTTCAGTAAGATGTCTTGGAAACAAGGGGAAGTCTGAGCGATAGCTTTCTAGACTTGGTGTAATGTCTTGCCGATAGTGAAGACTCTTGGCAATAAAGATGATATGGGATTTGTGGCATCAGGGAGACATGGTTAGTGTCTCACCAACATGCGTAATAATGTATCGAACGCTTTAATCGAAAGGAAGACTATCCGACGGAAAGGACAATTAACTGAAAGCAAGATGTGGAACTGCTTTCTAACCATTTCTATGGGAAGTTGGAAACTTAAACATCTAGGAAATGGAACATCTAACATGCTAGGCTTGATGATTCTGTTCGGATCCACATTGGAAAGTGAAGAACGATTTTATAGAGCTCAGAGAACGAATATGTAATGATGCATTGACATTCTGAAGAAGAGACATAAGCCAGAGTCGAGTAATGTAGAGCTAGAGAGAGAATGATAGAGAGAGGACCGAAGCTGGCTGAAAGGTTGAGGCCATGAGGTCAAGCAGAGATTGAGGAAAGTTGTTGTAATCTCTGTGATCATCGATTGCTTTGTTGATCTCTCAGTGGATATTAGTTTTCACTGTATCCGTAATGAACAAGACAATTCTGCTAAGAGCCCTAAATCAGATATTGAAACCTTCTGCTATTTCAATAATACAAGGGCTCAAACTTGGAGAGTTTTTCACCAAGTTTTCCTAATGAAATCTTTGTGTTATAGTTTTCCGTGAGTATCTTTCATCCTGTGGTTGTTGCTTGGTCGCTGAATTTACTTGTGTTTTTCTCAAAAGGATTAATGTGGGAAATAAACTGTGTCTATTTCTGCTTTAGGACATAGTAGTACGTGTCTTTGAGGCAACCTGATTGAAATTAAAGTTGCCGAAGGCACTACTGTTTGGATTTTTCATTACATGCACCCTATTTTCCCTTACAAGTGGTATCAGAGCCTTCTTCTGGTTGTTGGTTCTGGGTATTTCTCTTGTGAAGATTTCATAGCTTGATAGGCTGGAAGAGATTTGGAGGAATGGACTGATGTATTGATCCTTTGATGAGTGGAAGCCTTGTGGTATTCTGAGATAGCATGCAGCTTGAAGGATGGTCAAGATGGAAAAGGGAGTTGATGATGTTGTGATCTGTGTCTCCTGGTTGGTAGAGGTATAACCTTGGAGTATGAGGTGGATTTCTTTGCTCTGTGGCTATGTAGTAGTAAAGCTTTCATATTGGGTGTCTGTCTGAGAGGCTCCCTGATGATATGGAGAAGCCTTGTTTGTTTCTCAGCCATGGAAGAGAGTGCTTATGCTAGGTGGTGGTTCCTGGTGTTGGAAGGCACTGTTTCCTATTAACCTCGGATACTAAAAGGCTATGGAGTTAATCATTAGATGATTTGCAAGCTTCTAAAATAGCCTTTCTCTCTTTCTTGGATGCATATACATGGTGGTGGTTTTAGAGTTGGTCTGAAAGGGGCCTGGATTCTCCTAAACTGCTAGTTTCTTTCTAAGGATGATTTTTACTTGCATGAATCTGTGGTTTTGCAGGTTTTACACAGTTAAGAAAAACTTGTGATCATGTGGAGTTGCTGTTAAGCTATTGTCTAGACACTGGCCTTTTGGGGTGTTGCTGGATGAGATAGTTGCAGTTCTGCATGCATGCTTGGTGTATGGCTTGAAGATGTATGATTTCTTCTCTGCATGGGAGTGTTGGCACATGATTTGTCACTCAACATTCTTGTGGTGGTACTTGAGGGTTCCTTGATTATGGTGCTCATTGTGGACATGATTGGAAAATCAGAATTGGCGTGATCTAGTGTTTGAGTCATGTTGTCTACGTGGTTATTCTCTTTGAAATCTCAATTTTGCATTTCCAATGTGATGATGGGTTTTCACGTTTCTGTTAAATGGATCTAGGGGTTGTACAATGTTGTGGGATGTGTTTACCTACATGTTTGCTATGGGACAACTCAGAAGTGGACTGTCTATATCCACGAGGTTGATTCACTGGTGGTGCAAACTTGTTAGTTGGCCTTGTCTATGGTCACTTGTGCATTGGTGTGGTGTTTTGAGATGAGAGGATGGATACTATTGAGTACTTGAATAGTCAGTTATGGGAACTTGTAGCAGGTAGTCATGATGCTTGGAGAGC
>VDFB02295323.1:257961-298587 GCA_007258455.2 Sequoia sempervirens | reverse complement strand
TTAAAGACCTTGTTTTTTGACAATAATTTTAGCAAACAACCCTTAACTTTAAGTTGAATCAAATCTATATCAAATGAGGTTTTTCTAAGGTTCATTGAAACACCTAGAACATAAATAATCTATTTAGCAATTAAGTAAATATTTTGAGTTCCACCATTTCATCTATTTTTTAGATATACTCATCTATCAAATGCTTGCAAGTTGAGGAAAATATTTTAAAAAGTGACTATTATGAGAAACAATCATTATATATTTAAAATAAATTATATTTCTAACTCGATGGAAAATCTCTTATTCTCATGGCTATCATTTAGTAGTTTGGTCAAGTGATACATGTCATCTAACATTCATATTTAATGTATATTAAACATTAGCTACTAGTACTGAGATCAAAACACTCCAATGCAACATTGTGCACATATTAGTTTGGGGTCCTTTTGTATTCTAGTCATATTTTTCCAACTCTTTTTGTTGTATAGTTCTTAGACATTTATATATAAATTTGCTTTGATTCAATATAAATAAAATAAAAGATTGAGGTCCTCTAATGTTATGGCTATTAATTTAAAATCTCCTAATATATATAAACTCTCTTTTCTAATTTTTTTATAAATAACTATCTACATTATTATTAAAAAAATATTACACATTAAAAAAATCTCAATGAAAATGGCTGCATTCAAATGTTCAATCAAAATCAAACTTTTAACAAATAAATCTTTGTATAACACTCATTTATTATTTTGATGATGTTTGAATCAGACAACACTATTATCTTCATGATGAATCAAATACAAAAAATTTACACACAATTTAATCCACAAACAAAAATATCTAAAAATTTATCATTACCATTTAGTTGTACGTAAAAAAAACTCACAACCTTTTAAGGTCGTTAAAGCATATGCCTTTCATCGTCACCATAACTTTATAATAATAAGTTTAATCCAAGTTAGCATTAGTATTGAATGCTTCTCGTCACATTTTGCAGTAGTTGCCATCCATCTATAGATATTAATATAAGTTAACCACATGGAGATTTTCAATAATTTGATCTTTTAAAAATACTAAAAAGAAATCTTCGTTGGGTTGTTGATAACGACTTTTACTACGGAAAAAAGTGGTGGGTTATATACTAGCAATCGCACCTTGGTGTGCAATGGGTACCCCGAAGAGGTGTGGAAGGTCAATTAGGATTAAAAAAAATTGCATACATTTATGCAATACATGAGATCAATTGGTAGGGTAATTAGAAAATAATGTTATTTTGATAAAAGGTTTAAACATGGAGAAGTGGTAACTTCAAATTAACTATGCATCCACTTACAGGGATTTAAACATAACTAGGAAAAAACCTATAAAGAAGAAAGATAATTAGGCTCCATTACCAACAAGCTCATGTTATGTGTACAATAGGGAAGGAGGGAGAGAGAGGGAGATATAAAGATAGAAAAAGGGATAAATAGAGGGGGGGGAGTGAGAGAGTGAGGGGTAAGGAGATAGAGATAGGGGATATATATAGATGGAGAAGGAGAGGAATATGGAGAGAAGAAGATAGAGAGAGATAAATAGAGAGAGGAGATATGGATAAATCTATATGGAAGAAATAAATATATAGAGAGGGAGAGAGGGGGAGAGATGAAAAGATAAAGTTAGAGATAGGAAGTGATATGTAGAGAGGTAGAAAAAGGGTGTGATATAGTGGTAGAGATATGGATAGATAATGAGATAGAGATAGAGGGAGAGATGGAAGAATAAATGTGGAGAGATAGAGATGAAAAAGAGGAGGAGAGAGAGAGAGATGAATGGATATATATGTGTGTGTGTGGAGGATAAAGATATATAGATATAGAGGATGAAGAAGAGGGAGAGAGAGAGAGAGAGAGAGAGAGAGAGAGAGAGAGAGAGAGAGAGAGAGAGAGAGAGAGAGAGAGAGAGAGAGAGAGAGAGAGAGAGATGAATGGATAGAAAGAGGAGACTTGTCTAGAGATTGAGGGGGAGAGAGGAAGATAGAGGTAGAGATGAAGATAGAGCAAGATAAGAAGAGAAAAATATATAGAGAGGTAGAGGGAGGTAGAGGGAGAGATAAAGATAAAGTGATATGGTGCTATAAAGAGGGAGAGGTAAAGAGGAAGAGGTAGAGAGATATCAAGAAAGAGGGAGAGGGAGAAATAGAGAGAGAGAGAGAGAGAGAGAGAGAGAGAGATAGATTGATAGAGAGATATAGATATAAGGAGATATTGAAATATGGGCATAGAGAGATAGGGAGACAAAAAACAAAGATAAGTAGAGATAGAAAAATAGATATGGAAAGAGGGAGAGAGAAATAGGGGGATTTAGAGAGAGGGAGAGAGAAAGAGGGAGAAATAGATATATAGGAAGTGAGAGAGAGATGGAAATACAAAGGGAGAAAGAGGTGGAGATAGAAAGATAGATAGAGAATAGGGAGGGAGGGAGAGAGGGAGAGGTATCTAGAGAGAGGGAGAGGAAGGGGGAGAGAGGTAGAGATAGAGAGATATATAGGGGGATAGGGAGGGAATGAGAGAGGGAGAAATAAGGAGAGAGGGAGAGAGGGAGAGATATAGAAAGGTAGGAAGAGAAAGGGAGAGAGATAGGTAGAGGAGAGAAAGGGAGAGAGATAGGTAGAGGAGAGAAAGGGAGAAGAGGTAGGAAGGGAGAGAGAGGGAGCGATAGTTCAATATATAGAGATGGAAAGGGAGAGGGAGAGAGGGAGAGATAGATATTGATGCAAAAAGAGTCTCCCTCTTACCAAGCACTTCACAAATTTTCTCATCAACAACATGCAATTAAAAGAAGGAACTCCTCCATACAATAATGTATCCATTCATGGGGCAACACATATGGTAAAGGAGATAATCATAGATACACATAAACTAGTGATAACAATAAATGGCAATAAGCAATAAATCGACAAGATATTTTCATTCGTCTTGCATTGCTTTTCTTCAACTCTTAGTTGATTGAAAAAAGTAAGTCATTCATTTCATATATGAAATGCCTTCAACATAATAAACAAATTTTCATGTCTTAGTCAAATCTATAAAATGATAAAATCAGTTATTTACCATTGTAATATTCTATATTTTAATGAAGTATTTAATGGAGATCCTTGAACATATATTAATATAATGTAAAAAAAAAAAAAAAAATTCCCTAAATTTTATAGGTATAACAAATTGTGTGGTGTAAGCCATTTAATTAAAAAAGTTTAGTCTTATGAATACTCCCCTTCATCAAATTGCTTATTTGCTTTCTTTAATTGACAAGTTAATGGAGTATGTTAAGTGGGAGATTGTGAATGTGAAGGTGCATAAGACCATTAAGGGGAAGGTTAAGAAAATATGTACTATTATACATCTGGAATGTTTGCATAGACATGTGCCATGGTCAGAGCTTCCATCATATACCGCTCTCTATATAGAATTGTCTCCCCCTCTATCTCTCTTTCATTTTCCTCTTGACTCTCTCTCTCTCCATTTTTCCTCTCGACTCTCTAAAGGTCAATTAAACTATTAATTTTTTATATGTTAATTTGATTTGTACTATATTAAAATATATCAATTATAGATTATAATAATTTTATATTTATAGTTAATAATTTGTATTATAGAATATAATATATATAATAATAATATATAATAGATATAATTATATTAGATATAATTTATTTTTTATTATATAAAAAATATATTAATTATTAATTATAATAATTTTATATTTATATTTAGTAATTTTTATTATAGAATATAATACATAATAGTAATAATATAATGTATATATGTCATATTATATAAATTATATTATATATAGTTAATTTGTATTATATTAAATATATATTATATATTGTATTATGTTAATATATTAATTTTATTTTATTATATGAAAATACATAATTTACTAATTATAATAATTTTATTTGTATTTAATATTTTTTTTTATAAAATAAAATATATAATAATAATATAAATCATATATAATACAAATTAATTATATTATATAATTATATTTATTATCATATAAAATATATAATATATTAATTTATATTGCGTGATATTTATATTTAATAATTTATGTCATAAAAATATTAACAAATTTGATAAAAATATTATATATTAATAAATGTGATGAGAATATTACTAAGAGTTGTTTGTTTGCCCACAATAAATAACATATGCTACAAATAAAATATACCCATTTTTAAGGGATATGTTTGTGCGGAATAATAAATGTAAATACAACTCAGTCATTTACCTTACTATAACCAATCAACTTTTAACATATGAAAATCCAACCGCTGAAAACCCATTGTGACTTTTGTCATGGATCATGGGTAACAGACGGATCCCACGGTCAAAATTTCTGGACGGGGAAAGAGAGGATCATGAGGTTGCGTTTGTTGGCAATATACCGGTCAAATCGTACGGTGGAGGAAAGTTGGAAACAAATGTGCCAAGCTCCCGTAGTGGTTGACGGTGCCAAAAAGCAGTGAAGGGAAATCGAACGGCGAGCAGGGTTTGAAAAGGGTGAACTGTGAATTTTAAAAATTAGCTTGCTCAGACTTCATATTGGATATGCCTTCGGCATAAAAAATTAAGATAGGTATAACTTTCACCTTTAAGTATTAATTTACTTTGAAATTTGCGTTTGTAATTTTTATTTTATTTTTCAATAGCAATTTATTTATATGTTTATTTATGGTGAAGGCGTATCTTTATTTGAAGTTCACCAAGCTTCATTTGTCTATCAATGGTGGACAATCATAGATGAGGCTTGCAAGACGATTGCAATGATAATAACCGTTCATTTTATGTTGACATTTTTTGGTTGATTGTTTATTTTTATACATAGCCGAAATTTATTTTTAATGCATTTTTATTGGTCGTTAGTCTAAAACATGTACAACGATTGCACAACATTCATCATATCAAAATGCAACTTGCAACAAGTTGTATTTAATATAAAATGGCAACCGTAGCAAAGTTTGTATGGAAAATTGATAGTTTCCCCTCAAATGTGGATGGCACGGTTTTCTTTAAACATGTAATTCAGTTCATCATGTGCATTGAAAATGACTATATTTAAAAAGAAAGAGTTACGAAATGTAAGGTACAATTTGTTTGAAGGAAAAAAAAGAGACCAAGCACGGTTGCAAAAGTTGAAGATGGAAAGACTAATCTGCTTGTTGGCTATGTTGGGTGTGGCTCCTGCCTTTTTACTATTTATCCTTATTGTTGCAGGCTTGGTGGAGGAATATGTGCCCGCTTTATGCCCCCGCATCCCTAAAAAATACCTCGCATGTTTTGCTCGGATGGACTTTAGAATCTCGATCCCAAGCTAAGCCCCCTAGATTTGAACTCGTAGCCTTTAGAGAAAAGGAAAAATCAAACCCAAGAAAAAAAAATACTCATAATTCTTATTTCCTTTTAGATTGCAAGTTCAAATCTCAAATCTACGCCTCCAAAAACATTTGTGGGTGTAGCAAGCTCATCAACCTTGCAAACTTCTCACGAGAAACAACAAAAGTTATTATCTGATATAATAGAAGTGATGGGTGAGAAGATTGTGAGGTCGATTAGCTTGCTTCACCTGTAGAAGCGGTTGATTCAAATGTTTCAATTTCTTTCCATATTTTTTATCAAAATAATCATAGTAGCTATTGTAATTATCTGCCTTCTAATCCCCATATCCAAGGAAAGGACTCATGGTAGTTCTGTCAACACAGTATATTTTTCCATTATGAACTATAATAACTATTTGCTCTCGAATGCAAGGAGTATGATGATTTCATTTCTGTATTGGCTGGGTTGAGTAATGTAATATGGTTTATCGGGAAAAGTGAAAAAAAAAAAAAAAAAAGCTAAAGGCCCTTCTTTTGTATCGTGTAAGTTGTTTCAAAGTAGGAATATAATTTCATAGCAAGTTGTTTCATTGACCACATGCCTGATGTTCATGTTTTTCCTTAACTCTGTGCCATAGAAAAATGGCCCCTTATCATTTTAATGGCCTTTTAGGTCTTGTTTCATGGTGTTGGAACTATGTTGCTTTGATTTTATGTTGTAACATGGCTTGAACATGCTTATTTAGGTACTAAAACTCAAAGAACAATGTCTTGTGAAGTGTTGTAAGACATTTCTACATTCTTCTAGACTCTATTAATTATATTTCACCTAAAAATTACCTTTTTATTCATCAACAAGTCCTATTTTGAAGTGTTATAAAGTCTTGTAACAAGCTTTCATGCTTTTCTAGGCACATCTTCACTATTTATCCCTTTTTCATGCTTTATTTGACCTCTTTATGCTCTCATATGCTTAATTAACTGTATTTTTTAGTATTATCCCGATAAACAACATTAAATATAACATATTTCCTCACATGTTTTTAGGTCCTAGGTGGGACCCATTCACCATGGGTGGCGAATGAGTCCCCCTTGGCCCCAAATTCAAAATATTTTAAATTTCCTTTCACCTGATTTTATTCAAAAACACTTGATGTTGGCCTGTGATGAGGTATGAATGGTTAACTAAGGCACAAATTGTGTGTATAAATAAGTGATTTTCACATCATTTCAACCCCAATTCATCAAGTTCACTTATTCACCTATTCACTCAAGCATTCAAACATTTTACAACATCTTTTCAAGCACTTTGAAGCAGCCATTGACATTACTTCAAACTTGCATCATCAATGGTTCAAGGTAAGTTAATAGAAATTGCATGTTGTTAGTTTATCATTCCTTTGCATTTCATTATTTTATTAAAGGTTTGATTACCAAAAGCAACCCCTATTCACTAACCTTAAACCATTTTTTCCCTATTGCATGTTTGTTTGCAGACCTAGGTATGCAAATTTGACAAGCTTTTTGGTGTTGGAGATTGGTTTACAAGTCAACTAGGCGCTTCAAGTCAACTCAAGTCTATTTCAAGCTTGGAGAAGGTTTTTGTCTATTTCCCGCATAATTGACTTCAACAACCCGACAAGCAGTGATTTCCAGATCTGGTGTTGCAGAGTTGTCTCCTGATTTTTCAAAAATTTGGGAGAGGACTGATTCGCCACCTATGGTGAATGAGTCCCACCTTGGGACTGAAAATCTAAATTTTGTTAGATTCTGGATCCCAACAAACAAAAACTTGTTTCCGACAGTTTTCACCAGGAGGAGGACTAATTCACCACCCTAGGCGAATGAGTCCCATTGTGAAAAATCAGTAATCTTAGTCAGCATCAACAACATTGTAGATTCATCAGATTTTTCCCAAGTGCACTCAGATTCATCCCTTTTCTTTATGTTCTACATATTTTCTTCATTTAGTTCATTGTTGCATTACATAATGTGTTTTCAAACATAGCTTAAATTTCACTTTTGCATTCATTTTCATTCATTCAGATTAGTCAATTGTATTTAGTTAACTTTATTTAAGTTAGACAACATTACACATAACATAATTTGAATGAACTATTAGCATTTTTGCTCCTATCTCTCTCCTTGTAGGTGAAAAACCCTAGAAGAGCAAGAGTTGCTCATAGGAGCCAAAAATCAATGGTTCAAACTCTTAATACCATCTATTTTCATATGGAAGATTATTTTATCTTGACTGATGTTGATGGCTTTTCAGAGTGTAGTGAAACAAGGGAATTTTTTTCAATGACATTCTGGTAAATCTCATGCATCTGATATCCAACTATGATATAACATTGTATTTTCTCAATTGAGATCATATGTTGTTTCATATGTTATGTACCGTATATTATTTTTTAACTATATGCTTCCTTCTAATCCTTGAGCTTGCATTTTGGTTACAATATAAAGAGTTGTGTGTAATATGGGTGTGAGATCTTTGTTACACATATGTTAGGTTTAATGTAAGTTTCCAATGACTTCAAGATTATTCTTCTTAAATAAACAAAAAGCACGGTCCTTCCAATCATGAGTATTTAGGAGCTTCACTTGCTTCATTTTCTACCATCTTTGAAAAATGTTGGTCCATTATTTTATTATTGATCATAATGTTTTATAACCACTTATAACTTAAACTATCAAGTATATAATACAAGTATGAAGTGCAATTGATATGCAGGTGAAAGTGGGAAAAAGAAAAAGACCAAAAAATCTAAATTACCTAACATAGAAATAATATTTGGTGGGCTGACACAAGTAGAAATGCAAAAATTTGCAGAGAATGAGTTTGAAATGGTCTTACAAGACAGAATTATGGAAGAGACCAAGGAAAATAAAAATGTGGTGGAAGCATACGTTTATGATATGCATAACAAGGTATCATTTTAATGAGATTTTTTTCATTTAATTGTTTGGTTATATATTTCACCAATTGATAATTTTTTACTTTATAACTGAACCAAAGATTTTTGGATACGGGGTTCTCTTACACTTCTAGGGTTTTGCATCTAAAAGGAGAGAGGTATCCAAAAGTCTTAATGGTTCACTCAAGAATATGCCCTTGAGATTTCAATGCAAAGATGATTAAAATTTATCTAAGGGGAATGTCCTAGATGCAATTGATTGATAAAATAGATTGATTACTAATGCAAAACTAATTAAATGCAAGATGCTTGAAAACACGCTATGATATGCAAAATGAACTAAATATGCAAACAAACTATAACATAAATTAATGAAACTGAAGATATGCACTTGGAAGCTAGAAAGGGATGGAAAGGAGCTCTAAAATCCTACAGAAGTCACTGTTGAAGCCAATTCCATGACTCATATTCCAAGTTGGGTGACTTAGTCCAGTTTCGGGGAAATTCTGTAGGAACAGTTTTTAGAAAATTGAGTACTCAGAACTGCAAAATCTTTGTTTTGGCTCTAGCAGTGGGACTCATACACCATTGATGGTGACTTAGTCCACCTTTAGATTTCAAGAAAATCAAAAGTGCAATCTATAGTTCTGGGTCTGCACTTCAGCTCCTGACAGGTTTCTAGATCCGAAACTGCAAAATTTGACCTATAGGTGTTCTCCAAGCTTCTATTAGGGCTTTGACAACTTTGAATGACTTTAACCAATTGTTGACAACCTTTCACACCTTGCTCTTTGACAAATATACACACTAGACCTGCAAAACACATGCAAAGAGGGGAAAAATTGTTGAGGGTTAGTGAATAAGGGTTTGCCTTGGTCAAACCCTAGTTTGGTAATTAAACCCTTGAAAATGAAATGAAATGAAAAGAGAATGATTAATGAACAACATGCAATGCTAAAACTCACCAAACCCTTGAAGTGGAAATCTGAAGACATGCAAGTAGAAGCTCCAATGGATGTAGACTTTGAAATGCTCAGAATGCTTGATAATTGTTTGAATGATTAAGCGAATGAATCGGGGTGAAATGAGAGGAAAAACCCTATATTTATACTTGATTATGCAAAATTTCTCGAAAATACCACATCACAGGCTGACCTTAGGTCTTAGAAAATAATAAACTGTCAAAAATTTGAAATTAATTTGATTTTTGAGCCAAAGGGGACTCATTTTCCCCTAGTGGCGAATGGGTCCCACTTAGGAATTTTAAGTGGGTGTCAGAAATTAAGTGTATTAAATGATGTTTATCGGAATTATTTTCAAAAATACACTTAGGTAAGGCCTTTAAGTGTAAAATGGGGACAATTAAGGCATAAGAAAGGGTCAAATTATTGATTACAAGCCTAGAAAAGTGTGAAAGTTTGTTACAACACTTTGAAATAAGGCTTGGTAAGTGATAATTTAAGAGGTTGTTTAGGTGAAATATATTAATAAGATCCAAGAAAAGTGTGAAGGTGTGTTACAACACTTTTACTAGGAATCATAAAATTCTTATTGATTCACAAGGGTCCAAGACCTAATGTGAATGTGTTGACCACATTACAACATTTTAAAATCAAGGAAAAACTAGGCCAACATCCAGAAGAAGCACCCAAATGAGTGCGAAAATTTCCAAAGATACATTTTTCTACGCTACAATAACTTCATAGCATAATATAATTTACATTTCCTAGGAGAGTATATATTTTTATATATGAGATTAAGATCAACTTTGCAATTGAAAAAAAAAACAATGAAATGGAATAATTTTATCATACATATGTTGGAAACTTATTGTATGATGTCTATATCTGGTATCTTTTCATGCTTCATTTTCTTATATATCAGATTGAATTTTTGGTATGCAAGAGTTTTTATTTGAAATGAGGATTTTGGTACCTAACTTGCTAAGACATGGAGGCATGTTTTGGTTTTCCTTATAGATGTTAAGTTGGTTTCCTCCTACTTTGAAGTATTTTCTCTATCCCAATTTGGATGAATTCAAGACTCTCGCCACATTGTCCAAATGAGTGGAAAATTTTGTAATATATTTTGAACTTGATTAAAAATCTACCAAGTATAGGTCTTATGGGATTTTCATGTCCACGTGAACTTCACCTTTTAAATAGTCATTCAACTTACATGGTTTTTCTTTCTTTTCGGGAAATATGTGCTCATGTGCAGTTGTAGGATTTTTCACATGGTCTTCCCTTGAACACATGCTGATAGTTTTTATGCAAGTAACAAATTTTAAAATTGACTAAGTGAAGTATTTGCGGGTTGATGGGGTCCAACTTGCTATATCTGTATAATGATGATGTTAGGATGATTTCATCTCATATGAAGATCCCCAAAATTGTCTACATAGCATACAAAACAAACATTTGACTGTATTTATTATTTAATTGAAAATAAAGATACAATGCATTTTTATTTTCAATTAATTAATAAATACGGTCAAATTTCCATTTTGGTTGGGATTTTTGGTAGGGAAAATTGCATGAATATGATTATATATATAATATTTTTGCAATTTTTTGATTAATCTATTTTTACTATCAATTGTAGATTATTGATTATTGTGAATGTCTATCATTGTATGAATGAATAAGTGATTGTAAGAGAATACTTAACAAGGTTTTGTGTTATGACACATTTTTTCTAGTTTATGGGAGATATTTAAAAGTTATTAGTACAATTAATTTATGGAGAGATGTTAGAATAAATTAATTGTAGATTCATCGACACAGACCATCTTCCCACACAGTCACTTACTAATTATTGTTGCTTACCTTACCAACATTCATAAATATTTCAATTAATTATTGTGCAATATAGATTGCATGTTAATTATATATTTTTCCAATAAATATGAATACAAACCTCGCCTGTTAATTATTCAAAATATTCTTATTTTGTGACAGGTTATTTTATGTGGTCTACTGGTATACTCCCTTCAAATGGTGTTATTCCTCAATCTCCCATGCACACTAAAAGTTTATCTACTCTCAAACATCAGGTGACTATAAATTCTACCAAGTATAAAATAACATAGTCGCACTATTTTGTTATATAGTTTCTAATGACAAGTGTTTTAATACAGTTGGTGCACAAAAAGTTAGTACAAACAGCTCATGGTATGTGTGTATTCAGTTGTCATGGTATGGGTTTTTAGTCCAATGTTCCACCAATGATTTGGGGTTGATATATTTGAATCTATATATATTTTACATGAATTTAGTTTTCTTGATATATCATCTACAGTACATGAATATTTTGTAATATACCATTATTTGATGTTTTGAATTATACCTTTTTGTCAGGTTATGGCCAACCTTCCACCACCCCAAGAAATTATTAACATTTCAAGCACTGATTCTCATGCCTTAAATAAATGAATTAGTTCATTTGAGGTCTACGTTCCAAAAGAAGTAGATCTTTTCTTTGCATTAGCATTACTTTATCAACGGACATATTGTTTGACAAGGATTGTTGAAAGCTTACACTTATGGGGCCTCATAAGCTAATGTACATCTTATATGCTCAAAAGAAAAGTTGAAAAATTTATACTGAATTGCCCAAAAGAGCCAAGGAAACTTTAATTCTCAATACAAAAGTTGATAAATTTGTACTAAACTGCCATCTTAGCAAGTCACTAACTCTTTTTACTATGGAAAGGGGGCAGAGTGTTGTGATATTTATACATGCAATGCTCACATGAAAATAATTAAAAACATAAATAAATTTTGGATTTCTATGTGTTATACTCGATTCACTCATATTTTGATTTTCTATTCTCAAAACTTTTTATGCAATCTTTGTCCATTCCTCAATATTTGGGTTTCAAATAAGATTTTTCATGAGTGCATTGAGACATTTCTTGACCTTAAATTTACAAGGGAAAATGCTCACAAATGGTCATGAAATCTAAGTAATTTTCATCCCTTAAGCAGTTGAAATGTTCCTTTTACAAAAACTGTGTCAAATAATATTATCTCTTTAAGTTTTCTCTTGCAACAAATAAGATCCTCTACCAAACGTTACAATTAATCCTATATGATTTGTTATTAATATTACTTTCAATTATCAGTTTGTAGTATTCTGTGAATCTGTATATCACTGTCATTGTGAATGGAGTGCTTCAATATGTTTCTATAATGTTATAGTTATCACTGTTGTTGTGAATGGAGGGCTTCAATATTTTTTCTTTTTGGAATTATTATGTTAATATTTAATGGATACAAGTTACTGTTGATGCTGTAAATGCAATGGTTAGATGAATGTTTTTGCACACTTCCCTTCATACATGTATTGTTTAATAGAATTGTAATGTAAAATAGAGAACTCCTTACAAAAAACACCTTTGAATTTCCAGATACCTATATAATTCTATGGGTGTATTCCTTGAACCCCCTCCGGGTGCAAGTGCTAGTATTATTTTTTATTTAATTTTGAGTTTATTTTGATGAAATAGTTTAATATAATTATTTATGGATAAATTATGTTATTTTTTATAGAATTAATTTATTATTTGATTTATCATTCTTTTTATTTATACTTTTATGATATATAATCATATTTTAATTATATCTATAAATATTCTCATACATTTGATATTTTTTCACTTTTCATGTTTAGATATGCATTCAAACATATTGATATTAGTATTCTCTTATCCTAGGTTAATCTCACAACACATAGAATTCATCCCTAAAATTCAAAAATTTAAATTTTGTTGACACCAAAATACTTTTGCAGTATTTCATTCATTATCACCATGGGAAAACTATATAGATTTGTAAAAAAATATATGATAGACTTTTGTAGATGTACCCAACACCTAACTATTATAATAGATGGTGCATTTATACCTTCTATAGATTAAGACAATTATATTATCAAATTATGGAATACTTTTGGCTTCAAGGCTCTTAAGAGACATTGTCCAACTAATCTAGCCTAGAAGAATTAGGACACATGGACACCTAAATGAGGTCTCCTCTAGCATTAACTAGTCCACCTAAATGTGTAATCATTGTCATTTTAGCACCACAGTGTGTAATTTGTATAATAATCCTACACCAAATTGATATTTTTTGTAACATTTTATTTATTACCACTATAAACACTAAAATTATTCTCCTAAACATTGGCCTTTAATTACCATCATATCATCTATTAATCATTAATCACATTAGTTTACCATATAATTAATTCATCATTTATTGATAATCATTTACTACCACATTTATCCATTTATTATTTATCAGATCATTAATTATCATGTATTAATCATTGTCCCTTTAATTAAATGAGTGCTAAATATCCATTTTAAATAAATACAAATTTTATTTTCACCTCGTCAATTAACTCCATTTGAAAATATGAAATTTTTTCCTCTCTCATTAGTTTGCTTTGTCTACAAATTGAAAACTTCTTCTCCCCTCATCAGTTGACTTCATCTTCAAATGGAAACTTCATCATCTCATTTATCCATTTATTAAATTAAATATTTTATTATTATCCTCCTAGGAATTTGAAATGGATTTTTTTTTAATTTCTCTTGAGTTGACTTCATAATCAGACAAGTTAACTTAGATCTCCACTCTTATATGAGTCATCTTCCATTTGAATTTTTCTCAAAAAATCTATAAATACCCTCATCCTCTCATTGTTTTCAACATTCACTCTTAATAGAAACCCATTTTGTCAAGATCTATTATCAATAAAAAATAAGGTTATGCTATTGATTCATGTCAACATATCTAATGAGCAAGTCAACATAATGAGCTTTATTTGAGGTTTGCATTGAATTTGATATATTTAGGATTTGATTTCTACTTTATGTTTTCAAGTTATTTATTTCATTTTTTTCAAATTTCATGCTTATAGCCACCACAATAAACCATCTAAAATTGGAGAAAACCATGATGAGATTTTACAAATAGACCCAACACCCAAGTCTGTGAATAGATGGGACATTTATACTTCCCAATATTGAGAGAACTATCCTAGATCAAAGTGTAAAACATTTTTGGTCTCAAGGGTCTTGATAGACATCATCCAATTAATGTAGCCTAAAAATATAAAGATTTGTGAGTGGTGAAATAGGATACTTTGGTGTCATAATGTGTGGTTTATAAAATAGCACTCTTGATGCTCTAGCATTGCACTAAATTGATGTTTTTAATAATATTTCATTCATTTCCACTGCAAGCAAACCATTTGGGCCTAGAAAAAGTCATGAAAAGATCTTGTTGATAGAACCAACACCCACTATAATAATAGATAGGATGTTTATACTTTCTATAGATTGAGAGAAACATCTTGTCAAAGTGTGGCACTTTTTTGGTCTCAAGGCTCTTGAAAGTTGTCATAGAGTAATGTAGTCTAAAAGGATTAAACATGTGAATGATAGAATACATTCTAGACTCTAGTGTTAACTAGCCCACTTGAATATGTTTGTGTTATTAGTTTAATTTCATGACATTTGATTTGTAAAATAGAACCATCAAAACCCTAACATGACACAAAATTGATATTTTTATAATATTTTATTTGATACCATAGTAAGCTAATAGTTTAGATTTGAAAAAATCCATGGTAGGATTTATAGATAGACCCAACACCAAACTATTAGAGAAACTAAAACATTTGTATTTACTACAGATTGAAAGAACCACCATGTCAAAGTTTGACATTCTTTAAGATCAAGGCTCTTGAGAGACATCATTTGATAAATGTACCTTAGAAGGACTAGGATGTGTGGGTAGTAAAAATGGGGCCTCCTCTAGCATTATTCATCCCTCTTAAACATGTTGGCATTGTCAATTTAATGCCACAATTTACCTTTTATAATGTTTTATTCATTGCCATCACAAGAAAAATATCTAGAGTTGTTAAAAACTATGATAGAATTTTTCATATGGACCTAATGCCCAAATAAAGGTTAATATGAATATTCTTACTTACCACATATTGAAAGAACTATCATGTCAAAGAAATTTGTGTTCTTAGGGCTCTTAAGAGACATCATTGAATCAATGTAGCCAAAAAAATTTGAGATGTGTGGGTGAAAAATAAGGTTGATTGCATTAACCAACCTAATTAAACATGTCAAATATATCAATTTGGTGTCATACTATTTATTTTATAAAATAACACCCTTGAAGCCCTAACACTAGACCAAATTTATGTTTTTTGTAGTATTCCATTTGTTTCCATTTATCTTTTATAGATGGACCCAATACCCAACTAGGATAATCTAGACCATATTGTGAAGTTGACTTTGGTGTGTTCACTACTTGCAATAAGAAGTGAACATGTTGTTCACCATGGTGAACATGTGAAAAGTGTTAAAGATTATTCTATAAAAATGATAAATATATAATGTGCAAATAGGGAGAAAAATACAAAGGGTTTGAATGATTCAAAGGAATTTGAGCACTCCTTTCTCATTTTTATAACAAATGAGGAATAAAGGGATGCATATATAATGTTCCAAACTTAAAATTTGAACAATTGACTCTTTTTTAGCTCTCCTATTGTTCACATTTGTAAGATATAATGGATGTATTCAGGTCTTTTATATTTACAAGCACAAAGTAGGGGTGAAGGATCTTGAGACTTGTTTTGTTATAACACTCTAATCGAACTTAGTGTCATGTGTTCTTGCAATGTGTGTATGCTCTATTATGATATTTCCATGATCTTGTGATATTCTTTTTTTATATTAAAAGTTTAAACACAAATATGCAAACAAATAGTTTAAACTATATGTCTTGTACCTACTTACTACTATTGTCTTTACAAAAATGAACCTCAAACTATATATATACAGCTATTAGTATGTTGCTGTTCTACTCCTAAGTTGTTGATATACCATTACAACAGTATAGGTCTATTGGTTTACATACTATTTTCTTTACAAAAATGGATAAATTCAAAAATTCCTACTCTCACTATAGGCATCCATATCCCTCCAACCACTTGGAGGTTCAATATCAAATATGCCCTCATTGGAATGGACTACTTCAATGAAAAATTCAGATCCCTCATTAACATGAAATTGAGTGCCCCGCCTCTTCTTCATAGTTCCATATGGTAAGTCCTTGTTATAGTTCTTTAGCAATTCTGACATCCCTCTCAGGAATGGTAGGCTCTCATTCCTATTGAAGGCCAAAGTATGCCCATATCACATCTCTGTTGTGTTCACTTGGATTTTTCCATCTTCCAACAGCTTTTAAATGAATTTTTGTTTTGAGATTTCCATAATAATGGTGACCTGTATAACAATATTGTGAAAAAATGAGTTTTTTATAAAACTCAATAAGTGACCTCCTAGTTCCCTAAAAAATTTCCTCATTCCTATTAATCCAAATTTTCCAAACTATTCCATTGGAAATATTTAACTAGAATAAATTACCTTCTTTATTGTTTATTTATATTTCCAAATAGAATTTCAATCCAAATAATGTTACCTTTCCAACCTTTACGATCAAAGAAAAATAAATTCCACACTTCCTTTACATAAAAGCAATCAAAGAAGATATATGTTTTCCTACAAATGTTGAACAATTCAATATCAGTATGGTAAACCTTGTGTAGTGTAGAAAAATGTAACCCTTTACATTTTCTCACTTATTTGGGCCCTCCTATTTAAAATGGACTTAATAATGCCTTAATTTAGTGTTGCTAAATGTACCCATTTACATTTACACACTTATTTGGGTCCTCTTAATTAAATTGAGCTTAATTAAGCCTTAATTAGCCCTTTTATTAATTTACAAGCCTAATAAATTACATTTTTCGAAGGGAAAACCCAACAATAATTAATTCCTAAACATAATACTTTACATTGAGCAATGTGTGTTCCAAGTATAGGGACCTGGGACCCATTCGCCCATGGGTGAATGGGTCCTCCCTAGACCTTTGGACCTAAATTTAAATTATGTTTTTGGTGTTATTTTAATGTTTTCTAATCCATAATTTAATGGAACATCGGCTTGTGATATTTGAATTTCAGGAAATTAAGGATACATACCTCTAAATACAAGGTTATTTCACTAAGTTTCACCTAGAGAATTTCAAGAGAAACAACCTAGCATTATTCAAGATTTGAAGAGCATTTTCAAGAGAAATAAAAGGAAATCAAGAGCATTCAAGAGAAAATGTATTAGAGAGTTATTGCAGCAATCAAGATCTATTCATCATGTCAAATTCTTTTTGCATCACGCATGTTTTTGGAGCTAACATTGTGATGTAGGTTTCAAGATTCAAGTTCAAGTATTCAAAGCATTATTCAAGTCTCAAGATACACATTTGATTTAGCCATTTCATGCAAGTTGTAGGTCTCCTAAGATATCCATTATCAATGTTTCATTCAAGGGTTTGTTGAGTGGTAACATAACTTTGTTCATTATTCATTCCCTCTTTCATTTCATTATTTCAATTCAAGAATTGATTACCAAAATTGGGTTTGACCAAGGCAAAACCCAATTCACCCAAAAACAAAAAAAATCTTTCTTGTGTGTGTGATTACAGATTTAGGTTGAAGAAGGCTTGAAGACCTTTTGAAGAGAAAGGTTTACAAAGTTGTCAAATTTGTCATCAAATCACGAAATCTAACTTATAGATCGGATTTTTGACTTTTCGACGCTAAAACCTGGACAAATCAAAAGCTACAGATCTGCACTAGAGGCTCTCAAAAGATTTTTGAAATCCCTATACTTGGACCCATTCACCCATGGGTGAATGAGTCTTAGATCAGCTTCCAGAAAGCACTTTGGTGACCGGTACACATGTTTGTGCCCTTCTCAGATCTACATTATGTTTTTGGTTTTGCAAATATTGAGCTTAATCTTCAAGTTTCAAGTGTTAGATTGCATTTTGGAGTTGATTTGCTATTTTTTAGTTTTTCTTCCCAAAGTGTTGTTTGATCTTGACCCTCATCCTTCAGTCATAAGGAAATATGAAGATTCTCACATTGACTTGATTCACCTAAAGGTTGTTAGTCAATTCTTTGTGGGGATCTCATTTCCTAATGAAATAGAGGAAAATAGGTCTCTCATCACATCATATTTGATTCACCCCACTTTACCCCCTATATATTTTTCTCTTCATTTCACCTTGTAAGGTATTTTTTGAAGAATGAACAACCATTTAAAGCAATCTTTCTTTGGTTCAATAGTGTTTGACCATTTTTTCCTTAAAATACTACCATTGTTTACTAGTTAGAGAAGGGTTCTAGGTCTAATTAAGATAATAAAATACAAAAAAAATATTACATAAGGTTTTATAAACAATTTTGGTATTAATTGTTTGAGGCTTAGTGTCATCTATCCATTTAAACTATTTAAAGTAGTCCCTATCCTGATTAAAACTTTTGGGTAGCTGAATAGTTATATAGGCTTCTCTAAGCATAGAGTAGGTTCTCCAATTTGATGGAGGGAGATTGAATTCATTACTTAAGGAGGCCCAAGTTTTAATTTGGCCTTCATTAAAAGCGTCCTTGAAACACTTAATGCCTTTAGCAACCCAGATTTTGGAAAAGCATCCTTGGATTAAGGCTAATGGCTTATCATTGTGCTTCATATTCCACCATATGGATCTATTTTCAAGAATCTTATTATTTTCATCTATAATATCACTGTAAACAATATTTTCATTCACAAGTTCTCATTTTTTCTATATGCTTTTGAAAACATTAGACCCTGTAGGAACTACTGGAAAGATATGTAGGCTACCAAGTCACTAAAAGGAAGCATCTTCCATGCTTTGGCCTATTTGGGAACAACAAGTTTGATATTGTTCCTTATTAGTATTTTCCAAGGTTCATTTCCTTTCATGGCTTTAAGGATCCATTTTACAATAAGGGCCATACCATGTAGTTTAAGATCTTTCAATCCCAATCCCCCTTTGGCCTTACCCAAATAATACCATTCCCACTTTAACAGATTGTTGCTTTCTCTTACCTTTACCATCTAACCACAAGAAATTATTGATTTTTTTTGGATTTCACTCACCTGGTAGCTGCTAAAAAGCCACACAAAGGATTAGTAAAGACTATAGGAGGATAAAATCTTTTGGTGCATACTTATATTCTTCCAGCAAGAGAGAAATTTTTTATTCCATTTATCTAGCTTGCTATCAATCCTTCCCTTTATCCACAACCACATTTCCTTTAAACAAGGGTTAATAGAAAATGGAATTCCAAGATATCTCACTTGCGTATTTGGTCCTCCTGATCGGAAATTATATTCTACAAACCAGCTTGGAGGGGTGTCCTACTATCTCAGCTTAATGGATTTAGCATTTGAGAGTTTGGTCCCTAAGGCATGGGTTGATGCAAGAAGTTGGGTCCACAAAAAGCTCAAAAATTTGAAGTGTTTTTTGTTGATTTTCATAATTTGTCACACTTGGACTAAAAATTTGAAGCACTTACACATTGAATCTTCAAAAAAGTCAGTAATATGAAATTTAGTATTTTGAATCTAGTTTCCAGATATGTAATTTATTATAATACGGGTAGATGATACAAATTAAATTTTAATAGGCATGTATAAAAACCACTTTTAAAAAGTCACTTTTTTTAACATACCATGCATGTGTACGAACACCACTTTTTGACCTAAATAAAAGTATTTTTCTAATTCCTTTTGGGAAAAAAGATATGTAACAACATGAAGATTGATGAGGATATCTTTTTGTATTTTTTTCTTAATATTTTTTTTATTGAATTTTTACTGGCCCTAATTGTTTTTTTAAAAAATCAACATGTATGGACATCATAATTGGACCTAAACTAAACATTTTTTTATTTTTTTTCATTGTGTAGAGAATATTTTGAAGATTGATGTCATATAATTTTTTTACAAAAAAATTAACAGATACAAATTTATAAAAAAACAAAAAAAGTCTGATATTTCAAGTTTATGGACCAATTTGCTTAGAAATTAATTAAAAAATAGAAAAAGTAATCAAATATTTTTTAAAAATTACATATTTGGAAACTAGACATCGTGATCTATAAATGGGTTTTATTTCATAGATTATTTAAAAAAAAAAAAATTCCATCAATTATATTGCCAAAGTTGGACATTTCTCAAGTGAATCTACCATAGTTTTTTAGTTGTAGGTCAAAGGCTAAAGGTCGAGTTTCCAAACCTTTCTCGAGCCTAAAACCCAAGCAAAAAGTGGTTGGAATTTCAAAATAATTTAGAACACGTACCCATTCTATTTTCAAAATGGTTACTCATTCTATTTTAAAAACAGGTACCCGTTTAGGAACAAGTTCCTGATCCAAGGCTTGGGTTCCCATTCCTAAATGGGTACCCATTTTCTTAAAAATGGGCACCTATTCCTTTTGGCATTTTTTTTTGGCTGAAACTTCCCCTCTTCATGGACCCAACTTCTTTCACTTAACCACATCATAGAATAGCCTAAGCTTCATCATAAGAGAATCCATATTGTACTCCTCTAATTTCAAGAACAATGTTGTATCATTAGAAAATTGTAGATTTAATAGGTCCTCCATATTGGGGAGGGAAATGCCTCTAACCCTCAGAGATGCAAAGGAATCTCTTAAAAGGTAGAAAATTGCATCAGAAGAAATGAAAAAAGGGGAAGGAGCTAGGGGACATCCTTGCCTTATAGATCTTTCAAGTTTGAATTCCTCAGTTAAGGAGCCATTTATCTCTATTCGGGCGGTAATATCTTTCATAAGAGTTCTAACCAAATGGAAAATACTATTAGGGAAGCCAAATGCTTCCAAATTCACGAGCACAAACTCCCATTCAATTCTATCATATGCTTTCTCAAATTCAAGGAGAAACATAACCACATTTTGATTAGATTGCTTGGCCCAGTTCATGGCCTCCCAACTAGTCAATAAATTCTCCAGTATATATCTGCCCTTTATGAAACTCATTTGGGTATTTCTCATGAAGGTAGGGAGAATAGCTACAAGTCTATTAGCCAAGACTTTGGCCAAAATTTTGTAAGAAATATTAAGAAGGGTAAAGGGTCACCAATTTTTGATGAGAGATTTGTTGTCATCCTTAGGGATCACTTTGATCACTCCTTTATTAAAATTATGTCCCAGAGACCCTTTTTGAATAGCTTCTTTGTAAAGCTGCAACAAGTCTTCACTAATCCATTCTATTATAAAATTCCACAAGAAGACCATCAGCTCTGGGAGATTTATCATTATTTAAGACATTAATGGATTTCTTAACTTCCTCAAGAGCAACTTCTTTATCTAGAATAATGATTTGCTCCCTTGAAAACTTTTTCAAAATGAGTTTTTTACAAAAGTTCCTTGCATTGTGGCCGGTCAAGTTATTAGGTTCTCTTTAGGATCATAAAGAAGAATTTTAATCCTTTATCTCCATTCTTTAACCAAATCATTTTTTATCTTACCCTTAGTCCTTAAATCTTCTTATTCTTCAATATTCTCAAAGAGTTCTTGATTATTGTCAAATATTCATTTAGGTTCATATTGGATGGGTGATTTTGAAGGTTTGACTCAATAATTAAAAGCTTCTCATTAAGATTAGCTTATGTTTTTCTTTTATCCATGGCTCTTTTCTTCCCTATGGTTTGAAAATTGGTTTTCCATCTACTAACAGTATGCTCCCACCTTTCAGCCATTGAACTACCCTTTAACATCCATCTATTAACTTCCCTTAGAGTAAACACTACATCATTGCAATCCTCATCCTTAAGGAGGTTGGTGTTGAGTTTGAAATTAATTTCTCTTTTATGCTCAATTTTATTTATAGTGTTCAACTTAATCTTTGCTAAGATAGGGTGATGATCAGATTATGTATATGGGTAAACCCTAACGGTACATCCCTTTTCATCTTTACCAAAGCTGAAATAATTTTTTTGCATAAATTCTATCTAATCTCCAATAAATTATATTATTTCCTTTTTGGGAGTTGGACCAGGTGTACCAAATACATCTTTTTTATCTTTTTTTTACCACTTAAGGGGTCAAAAAGGTTGAGTTCGAATTTCAATCTTGACTAAAAGTAGAGTCCATTCCCCTTCCATTCTAGTTTCATCCCTCTAGTCTTATCTTCTTGGTATTCAATCATATTAAAATCCCCTCCTATAATCTAGGGGATGTTGGGGAGGCTATATATCCATTTCCAAAGTCCACTTATGCTCCTATAGTCATTAGGGGCATATACTGAGCACAAACCAAATTTAAAGCCATCCTTTTTAATGATTACCCATGCAGCTCTTTGACATGGAGAAGAACCATTTTCCTTCAAATGTTGAGCCCAATTATTGCATAATAAAATGATTGATCCCCCTTTCCCTTTCTCATGTTTGGTTGCATAATGGATTGACTCCCTCCATATAAAGTTAAGATTGGTTTCAAGAAAAAAATTGGTGGTCTTCACCTCTTGAAGAAAGAAAACATATTTTCCCTTAAATAAGTTCAAAAAATTTCAAACAATATTCTTTCTATTAGGGGGCTCAAGTCCCCTAACATTCCATGATATACATTGTAAACCCATCATGACAATTATTGAGATGTTTCCATGGATTTCCTAAAGCTATCATAGCATTTAGGAAGACAATTCTCAACTTGTCTTTTGGAGAATAGATTTGGGGATTCCTTAGTTCTCTTATTTCTTTTATATTCTTAGATAGTCACATTACCATGCCAACAAGAATGATTCTTTCCTTAGCAGAGTTATCAAAGTTTGGGGGTTACTTTCTTTCAGACACTTATTGATATTATTCATTTCTAGTAGTTTTTGCAGAGGCTTCTTTATTAGCCACATATTTATAATCTACAATTGGAGGATGATCGTCATTACATTTAACCATGTTGTTTCCCTCCTAATTGTGGGTGGTGTTGGTGTAAATTTTATTTTCCTTATTCATGATCAACAACTGACTATTTTATTGCTCCAAATTGGGTAAGGTCTTAGATTGTGGTTCAAAAATATTAATTTGATTTGGGGTCAAAATCCTAGTAGCCTACAAGGATCTAAAACTTTGTATATTTTTAGTTTCGAGCTTGGTCTCCCCATCATTTATGGAGTTTAAATTTTGAGGATAATAACCCCCAAACAAGCCTTCATTCTCAATATAGGAGTCTGAGCACATTTTGGATTTTTGCAAGCTTCTATGCATTTGACTTTTGTTTCAAATATTTCTAACAATGATTTTAACCTTGTAATTAGATTCATTATTCAAAGGGGAGCTACCAATCTCCAATTTTCCAATATTTTTGGAGATTATCATTTCATTAGGAATAAGATCTACATTATTTTTTATATGGACACTACAACTCTTTCAACTTCTATCTATAAATACTTGAAAAATATCACACTTTGCTTATTAAATAATGTCTATTTCGAATAATAGGGTAGTTTTTTTTCAAATATGTCATTCCTTCCTACACAAGTAGAAAACATTTAAACCTCCTAAAACTTTAATTTCACAAGACACCAAGGCCTCTTGTAAGACAATTTTTTAATAGTTTCAAGTATTTCAACCCTGGGTAGCAATGAAACCAAACCCCTAGCATCCATGTGCAGAAGTGTAACCCTAGAATCGTCAATTCTAATGACTTTGGACCAATAGGAGAAAGCAGTTGGGGGATGAATGCCCACTTAAATGGTGGAAAATTTTTAACAGTGATCCAACAAGGGGAAAATAAGGCCAAAACCTCTTCATAAATGACCTATGGAGACCATTTTAGGGCTCTGAAAGTGCAACTTCCAATATTCTAGGATTGCTTTGCATTAACTACTTCCTACACTATAGGGTTATGAAAAATAACAAAAAATCCCTTTTTGAATCATTATGCAAAAGGAAACCTGGATTTTATTTTTTTTTACCCCAAATATTTATAATCCATTATCTAAAATATTTCTAGCCGAGAGTTTATTACAATCCACAGCTCCCAAAAAGATGGCAATGTTTTTTAATCTAGTTTTTTCATTATCTAGAGTAGTTAGCATATTAGAATTAGGGTAAATAGTTAAATATTTAGGGCTATCAGGAGATCGGTTACCTTGTCCTCCTCCATCGAATCTATCAATACTAGCCACACAATGAGGGCATAAAATAAAAGCTGCAAAGATCAATACACCCATAATCTCTTCTGCGACCACATTGTGGAAAGATTTGAAACCCATATCACTATTTGAAACTCCATCAGGGCTATTGGATGGGGGCTCTCCATCCATTAAGAGATCATAAATTAAATTTTACTTCCTTCAAGAGAATTCTAAAAGAGGTGAAGAAACTAGCTAGACTAATTAATGTACCATAAAGTAAAGAAACCAACATAATCAAGCGGAAGTGAGGAAGGAGGAAACTTGACAAAGATAGGAGATCACCTACATAGGGGAAGGACAAAACTCCATGGAGGATTAATGCCTCCACCATAGCAGTTAAGCCCTACCACACAACCTCCCTTGGCCTTTGGGATCCCTTGGATGTTGAGCCCTCCTTGTTCCACTCTCAAACCTCCTCAAGATGTAATTTTTCATCTTGGGATATTCTTGAACGTGTATGACTATATATTTATTAAGTTCAAAAGTTATAAAATTGTTTGTGAGAGTTCCTTGTTGAGAGTTAGCATAGAATCCATTTTCCATGCCTACTAGGGTTATCAACCCAAGGTAAAATTTCAAAACTATGTCACCCTTTTATAAAGGAAATAGCTAACATAAATCTATTTTTTCAACTTGAAGCACTTGAAAGCAACATAAATGTTTTAAATTTTGAAATGGTATAAACTAATGAAATGTGAAACTTTTAATGTAGTTTATGTTTATAAATTTTGATTTTAAAAAATATATTTTGCTATGGTTTTTTATAAATTTAATAGAAAAAATTAATTGCTAAAAAAAAATCACAAAGTTCAATGAATCTCCATTTTCGCTATAATAAATTTAATATATTTTCCTTTATTTGTTTTCCCACTTAACTAACTTATGTCTAGTGCATGGGCGGCTATGAAGAAAATGTTTAATTCTTATAATTTTTTGAAGTCAAGTTTACTGAAAAACTAATAATTTTGATGACCTTCCACTTTATTTATAAATTATTTATCATAATCAAATATAAAGTATACCCTTTTGGAGAGGAATCTCTCTCCTAGTGTACCATATATTTATTAAATTTTAAAAATAAAAATTAGTATGCTTTTTAAATTTTAATTATCCTTATGTTTGATCATATGACCTACTTGTATTAATATTTAAAAACACTAAATAAAATAAAATATTAAAATATATTTGTATATCCTAGGCTCCAAGTCCTAACATATGGCATTTTTAGAATTTGTTGAAACTATACCTAGTTCGGGAAATCTAGAAAAGATGTTAGGTTTTTACATATTTTGAAAAGAAAAGGCCCAAGCTAAGTTACAATATAGGGTGCTAGCTCAACAATTTTAGGAAAAATAGTTTCACCTAAAATAATTCCACTCAAAGCCCTTTACTACAAACACACGATTGAGATCTACCCTTCTTTTTTATTTGTATATTATTTTTGATAAAACCCTTTATCTTGAAGGCCTTTCACTCAAAACATATAGCTCAACATAAGCAAGAAAAGTTTCAAATAAAACCTTTTTTAGCACAAATTTTTTTTCTTGAAACCATTGGGTTGGTTTAAAGTGTGACACAATTTTAGACTTTGACCTCCTAGTGTTTATAGATCGATTAGATTTATGTGTGTCTTTTGTTAGTTATAATTCAAGCTTGAATAAATCAAAACTCAACTCAAATATTTCTAACTTTGGATTCTTAAATGAATAAGGTTCAATAGGATCCTATGTCAATCTAGGGACATATGGATCATTTTGAGATTCATCAAAACAAATATATTGAATACTCTAACACAAATTCATAACAAGCATATAATGTTATTACTAGGTACTCTCTTCCATATTAATATTATAAAACTATTCAAAATCTTGAGGATTATTTGAAGGCACAATATTCTTGAATAAAAAAATATTCAAGTCATTTACAAACAAATGTTGTGTTGGTGTAAATAGGTGTTTTACCTATCTAGGTCCTATTTACATGTTAATTCCACTTAGGTCCTAGGAACGAATCTTTCTAATTAAGCATTAGTTGTCACTTATCTTATCTAGTTGGATTTTATTTAATGCTTGTGTCCTAGGTCATTTAATGTTGATTCATGTCAATTAATTATGACATAGTCATTTAATGCTGGTACATCACCTCACCTTGCCTTTATAAGCAAGGAACCATATGTATGTACATTGTATATTCATTATGGTAATATTGCATCCACAATCATAACATGATATTTCTTCCATTTATCTCTTGTGAAAGTTATTTTATCTTGCAAGTGATCCTAGGGTGTTGAGGAGTTCACCTTAAATTCATACATGGTATCAAATCTTCAATGTTGCAGAATACTTCCTAGATTTGAGGGACCAATCTTGGCATGAGATCTTTGCTAAGTTTGATTTGGGGTCTTGAGAACCTCTCTGTTGAATCCAAGGCATTAGAGAAAGTCGGTTTTGGATATTGTTTCATCAATTTTCATCATGTTTTGACCGATTTGCAAGGGTTTGAAGAAGGGTTTCAATTTCTAGATTAGGAAGGTAGCTGATTTTTTGAGGCATTTTGCATTATGGGAAAAAATCGACCTCACCATTGCATCTGAGAGGTCCAATAAATTAAGGATCAAATATAAAATCATTGAAATTTGACATTTTTTATTGGGGCATGAGGCAAATACGAATCCGTACAACTCGTACAATATATATTTAGATCAACGACAATAGTCTATGGAATCAAAATCTTGGTGGTATATTTTATTTCTTGCATCGGTTGGTGTCATCATACCCCTATCTAAATCGGTGTACATGGTCATTATTGTCTAACATTGGTTGGTACATTTTTTATGGTTAGATAGCTTTTATAATATTAAAAATAAGGTTTAAACTCACTGCAAACCATACATTTATGGTGATAGTGTTAATTGCATCTCCTACACTAACCATATCTTACGAACCCAACCATATTTATTATGTTCTTGTCATGTAGAGCCTGTGGTCATAGGGGGGACAAACCCTAGGATTCGCCTTAGCAGGGGGCTAAGCCCCAAGCATCATGGCCTTTGGCCCCCCGCCCCCCAACTACTCGCTCCAACAGTGCCATCGTTGTTGGGTGATGGGTTTTTTTTAACCTATTCTATAGCCTGTGGTCACATAGTGGACCACCCACTAGCCCCCAAGGGGCTTTATTATTGTGCATGTTTAGTCTGTAGGTGCCCTAATTAGGGTTTTTCCAAATCACCATAACTTGCAATCCAAGAGGCAAAAATTTTCAAATGAGATATTGTCAAAAAGTTGGCTTTGTCAATTTTGCAGTGGTGCGGGTTATTTTTCATAAATTTTTTATTTTGTGACATTTATTACTAGTTGAAGTCCTATCTTCATTTTTAGCTCCCAAGATCATAAATTTTTGCCATAATCTCTAATTTTTGTGATTCTTGCAACATTAGAAAGGTATTGAGGAGCTCTACATTACCATCAATGCACTTTTTCTTGTATCTATCCCAAGTATATTATTATTTTAGGTTTTCCCCAATGGGTGTCTTGGATATTACTTAGATATTTTGACAATTGGGAGGGTGAAATTTTGATCTTTCCACTTCATTTTATTATTAGAATGATGTTCTATCTCATGTTGCTTCATTTAAATTTGAGGGTTGTGCCATATTTTGAGTGTTCCAATGTTCCTTGGCATCAAGTTTGTTGTTGCTTTATCATGATTCTAAATTGATTCCTTGAGTGACTCTCATATGGTTTCTAGCATCATAATTATCTTTCCTTTGCTTTCCTAATTAAGGATTCCAGTGTTCTTCCAATGATTCTTTGTGGTAGGTTATTTCATTAAGAGGGGTTTGAATCATCTCTTCTTCATCTCTCTTATGGAGGGTCTTTTTCCTCGAATGGGATTTTATCCTCTCATTTTTCATGGAGAGCATTTTTTATTTCATCTCTCTTTTGGGGAGGATTTTTGTCCCACTGGGTTTTCTCATTTTATATGTTTGTGAGAGATTGCATTTGTATTTGTACATGGGTACCTAACATGGCCTCATATTTGGGACCCATATTTGTATCATTTACATAAGTACTCTCTAATTTGTAATTAAGGAGGGTGTTTAATTGTAAATAGGTTTTTTACCTATCTAGTGTAAGGAAGTGAAACAAAGAAAAATAGGTTAAATGTTTTTATGGAAATAGGGTTGATGAACTCAATGATGGGGCCTATTTTCCTTTATCTCATTAGGAAATGAGATCCACACAATAAAAGGACTATCAACCTTGAGGTGAGTCAAGTCAAAGTGTGAATCTACTAATTTCATTTTTTTGCAAGGGCGGGGGTCCTGATTAAACACCACTTTGGGAGAAAGAATAAAAAATAGCAAGCTAACTCCAAAATGTAATCTACAACTTGGATCTTGAAGATTAAGCTCAATAATGATGGAACTAGAAATCAAATTAAAAATTTAAGAGAGGTAAGAAGGTATGCACCAGTCACCCAAAGTGCTCTACTGAAGCTAACTTGGGATTCATTCACCCATGGGCGAATGGGTCCTAGTTTAGGGTTTTTATGTAGCTTTTGGGAGCCTTTGCAAAAAATCCGAATCTCTCAATTTTCCCAAGTTTTAGGATCGGAGTGTCAGAAATAAATTCTACAATTGAGTTTCCATGAGATGAAAACTTCTTCAATTTTTCTCTTCAAGAGATCTTCAAGATATCTTTCACCTAAATCTACAAACACAAATTAAGAGGGAAAAACATTTTGTTTATGGTGAATGGGGGTTTACCTTGGTCAAAACCCATTTTGGTAATTAAACCTTGTAATGAAACAATGAAACATGAAGGAATGATGAATGAACAAAGCAATATCACAACTCACCAAACCCTTAGATGAACCTTGGAATATAGATATGCAACTGGTATGAAATGACTTCAATGGATGTGGATCTTGATCTTGAAACTTGATTTGAAACAATGCCTTGAATGCTTGAATGGATCTTGAACACTACATCAACATATTAGCTCCAATAACATGCATGATGCAAGAAGACCTTGATATGACATTTGGATCTTGACTGCTGCAATAATTCTTCAATAAATCTGCTCTTGAATTCCTTAAAATGCTCTTGAACTCTTAGATTTCTTAGATCACACTTGCTCATAAAATTTTGCTAGGTGAAACTTAGTGAAATGACCTTATATTTATAGATATGTAGCATTAATTTCCCAAAACTCAAATAACACAAGCCAACATGTGAATATAGATTTGAAATCATTAAAATACCATAAAAAACATAATTTAAATTTAGGTCCTAGGTCACTTACCTAGGACAGACATTGCTCAATGATAAGTGTTATGTTTAGGCATTAATGAATGTCATATTTTCCTCTTCAAAAAATGCAATTAATTAGGCTTGGATTTGAATTAAAGAGGCCAATTAAGTAAAATTAACCTCAATTAATTAAGGGAGCCCTAAATAAGTGTGAAAGTGTAAAGAGGTACACTCTACAACACCACATTAAGGCACAATTAAGCCCATTTTAATTAATAGGGCCCCAAACTCAATGTGAATATATAAAATACATATTACAACACTAAATTAAGGCATAATTAAGTTCATTTTAATATTAATTCCTAATTAAGTGTGAAAAAGGGATACTTTTTCCTACACTACATTTATCCCCCACTTTAGTGAGAGGGTGACCCCATGTCAAACTAACACTAAAGTAGACATTCAAGACACATGTGTATGCAACAATGACAAATATTCTCAATCATACAACATCTACGACTAGAAGAAAAGGGAGGCAGATCAAGCTTTGACTATCCAACACGATGTGGAACACGTCTCAATTGTTTGACCAGGGAAAGGGGTGGATCAAGCCTTAACTATCCAATGCAATGTGGAACATGTCTCGACTATTTTTCTAAGACATTCACAAGCATAAATCAATGTCCACTATGCAAATGACAACACATGCTCACTACGGGCTAATGGAACCTCAAGCCATCCATTAGGTGAGACCCCAAGAAAGTGGCCTAGTGAGAAAGTCATGCCAGGTGTGCAGGCTCTCACTGTACTTACCATACCAAAGCTATCCCTCTGACAACTTCGATAGGGTGCCACACAACTAAGGCTTTGAACTTCACAAGGTTAATAGCTATATTATGCTAAACACTTATGAACAAAAAATGCAAACAAAGGTTTGTTCAAAGGGACTTTTCTTAATTCATGTAAGGTCTCTTCTTAGGGATCATCGTGCCTAATGTCTCCAAGAGAGGACAAGTCTAAAATAAGAGAATCATAACTTAGGGAATGCAATGCATAGCATCACCACTAAGAGGAAAGTAATACACTAAGAAATATCACGCTCTCGAAGGACATCAAACCCAATGACACCACTAGGAAAAGGACACATCACAAGAAGAAAGAAAATCACACAAAGAAACATGAGGATGTCAAAATTTTCAAAATAATAATGCCAATGTATGCCCCTAATTTAAAGAAATTGCTACACCATTGTTTTGAACAATTGATTTAAAGTAGACAATGAAGAAGACATGAGAGCATATTCAGAAAGCCCTATGCCAAGTCATATGTTCCCAAATGAAACTACATGAAAAAGAGAGAGGGAGGGGTTTCCCCCAAAACACATAAGGGATCTATGGATTCGGGGTCAGTATATCTTTGCTACAATGTTGTCATAGAGCTTGAAAATGTCATTATTCCCCAAATACTTACAAAACAAGAAGAATGACACATAGAGAGTGAAAACAAAGAAAAAGATTTTGGGTCAACATGGAAGAGACGTAAATGTCTCGACACCTTGCATCATCCCCAAAAGGAAAACACAAGATAAAAGAAAAGATAAATTTTTACGACATAGATGTTGGCAAAACAAGGATAGACAACTAAGAGGTGGGGTGAATCAATTGTCACAAAATAATAAACTTTTCAAACTTTACTTAACTTAATCTCAAATCTAATGAATAAGCAATTAACCATAAACAATTAACACATCAGCGAGATAGAGAACACCAAGATTTTTTATGTGGAAACCTTGTCAAGGGAAAAACCGTGGTGGATGTTAGTCCATAATATTATACCCTGTTAAAAGTATAATGAAAACAATAAAGGGGAATGCACATGCATTCAGACACACTACCTAGAGCTCACTACTTAGTTACGAAAAGGTCTCACTACCCAACAATATAGAATAGGATTAAATCCAGAGGATACGAACTGAGAAAATAGCTTCTGCACAAGCCTGATTACAATTCCAATTAAGCACATAAAACTCCTTCACTTTTCACTCAAACTACTTCACACTTTGCTCAGTCTTCTTCACACTCTACTCTGCAATCGAATGATATTAACACATACACACATAGGATCACACCCAACACACATTGCACCAATGAATAAATCTCTCTTCTATATTTGCATCATGGATCACATCAACAACTTAGTTAGCTAGAAAAATAAAACATATTTACAATGTCGGCCCAAATTTACAATTAAATTTTCAATGTGGATCTAAACACCATCGACCAATACAATGATGCAACCCAATACAATACTCACGAGCACACCAAACATTCAAATTTTACTTTTCAAGGATCCACAACATGTTACTACCATCATGTCAGCCAAGAACATGAAAACCTTATCATACAGAGAAAACATATTTGACCACGAGCACACAAATTAATGTGGACATACCACAAAGATAGAGCACAATCTAGAAACATCCAAGAACACTAGGAAACAACAGAGAGACATCCACAACAACTAGAATTACCAGAATCACACAATCTTCACTCAAGAACACTGACAGAGACCACAGAAATACTGTCAGACCACAACATGATCAAATCAACACACAGACCTTTGAAACTTTTGGTAGATGATCTAGATACTCTAAAAAATAAACCCTTTATTCCACAGCAGTTGATCACAAACATACAAAACATGACAGCTTCATGACCTTCACAGTTCCACTGGCAATAGGCAAGTTCTCTATAATTATTCTTTTCACAATTTTCTCAATATCCTCGACATATACAACCTTCAATACAATGATGCTAATAGTGTTGACATCAATGACAACCACATATCAACAACACACCCTCAGCATCCAACAAAAGAGAAGAATTTAGATACAAATATAGGAATTCACATGAAGAGAAAGATACATCAAATAGAACAATACATGGAGATCACATTATGCACATGAAATCACACAAAGAAACATGCAAAAGAAAATAAAGTAAAAAACTAGTAAGGCACATGCAAGTCAACCTATAGCAGGTCATTCGCATCCCAATCTTGTTCAATATACACAAAAGGAGGACAACTAGCCAAAGGGCCATCATCAAGTGTCGAACTAAGACAAACACCAAGTTCAACACTCTTATTAGGAGGATCATCATTTAAGCTCATAGAAGAGGAAAATATTAGATTTAGCTCATTATGCACTTCCTCATCAATCTTAGCAATTTCAATGTCATCATCCAGATTAATCACAAAGAGAGTTCTAATGACAATATCCATAGAAGTTTGTTGTTGTTTATGTTGTGGTGAGGTGGAGAGGCATCATGCCTTGTTGGAGACAAATTTGGATTTTGATTTTATATGTCACTCTCTTTTTCTTCTTTTGCTTGTAACGAACGAGCAATAGCATGACATCTATGCTTACATTCTCTAGCATTTTAGTTTCTTCTCATGTGGTTCTCAAGTTGTGTCTGTGTAGGAGTGGGTTTATCAACCATAGGTTTCTTTTCTTCTCTCAAGGGAGGAACGAAAGGAACCATGGGAGGCTGTTCAACCACTTTCTCTTTAGCTTTGTAAACTTGTTTGACTTTAGGAGGCACAACGAGATTTGTTTGGTTATCTTGTGGTCTCTTATAGGAAATAGGTGAAGGATTTGTCATACACTAGTCTTGGATATTTGGAAGGGCTTTAAGTTGAATCATGGTTTAGTCAAGGATAGGAGGCTCAATGTAAGGTTGTGTACTTGATCACACATTTTACTAACAATGAGAAGATTATGCTTAAAACCTTCAACATACAAGACATTTTTTGTTTTTATCTTCCCATTATCAAGAATAAGAGTACCTTTTCCCGTTATCTTTATCATACCATTCTCTCCAAATTTCACAATGCCTCCATTTACTTCCTTTCAAGTAGGAAGCCTTCTCTTGTCCCCTATCATGTGGCTTGAGCATCCATTGTCAATGTACCATTAATTTCCTTCATTTTGGGCCTAGGAATTTTTTTTACAAGCATAGATTTCTCCTTCATCTATTTTTATTGAGCTCTTGCTTCCTTTTCCAAAATTTTGTAGATTCTTCCTTTTTCTTGCCAAGGGTATCCACCTTGTTGTCCTATTTATGGGATTCCACAAAATTACTTCTAAAATATCATGCTATATGACCAAATATTTTGCATTTATAACATATCACATTGTAATTCAATAGAGGATCAAATAAATTGTAGTTTATATTAAAGAACCCAAAATCATTTCTTGCACGTACCCTGTAATTTGTTGCTTTATGACCAAATTTATTATAGAAAAAACAATAACCAAAGAAAGAGTTTTAGAACCTGTCCATGCAAGACTTCCTTAGAGGGAACGATCTTCTAAATTTTTCTTTGTTGATTTTATGATGAATGTTGGTTTTTTACGAGATATCACTTTCTTTCTTCTTGTTGAATATTGATGGAGTTGTTAAGTGCATCAACATAACCTTTATAATTTTTTTCGTTTATCTTATTTGGTGACTCTGTAGCCTTAGAATTTGGATCTTCTTTAATAGCTTTTGATTTTCTTCATAACCAAGACTAGTCTTAATGAATGGTGACCTTTGGAAATTGATAATATCATCTAGTATTTTGGTTCTCTTCTCAAACATTATGCTTTTGTTGAACTAACTAGTTGTTTTATCTAGTCCCTTTCTCAAGGAAACAATTTTAGTTGCTAGCTTCTCACAGTTTTCTTCCTCTATCTTTAGCTGAATTATCATCTCCTCTTCTATCCTTTTTCCTTTTCAAGTTGAATCTTCAAGCTAATAATAATATTTTCTAATTCTTCAAGAATTTGTGATATTTATGTCTTTGAATCATGATCCTCTTCTTCATATTTTTGCAACTGCAACTTTTGTTTCAAATCCCTTTTCTTAAGCTTCTTGATTTCACTTAATACACAAATTAGTTCTTGTTCAAGATCCACTTCCACATCCATTTCAACAATTTCTTCCTCTTTTGAACCAATATTTTATTCTCCTTTGCCTTCATTTTCCAAGGCATCAATCTTTATTTCTATTGTCGTGAAGAAATTTTCTTCTCTATCACTATCATAGACACTTTCATCACTTTCCTCGAATGAACTATTAACCCATTTTGAATAGAGTATTTTCTTGTGCTTATAAAATTTCTTCTTCTTTTCATTTTTACCATGTTTGTAGCCCTTTTTGTATTGATGATGTTTGCTTCCTTTCTTTATGTTATGACCTTCTTCATGATCACTACTTTAATTTCCTACATATTGACACTTAGCCAAAAAAAATCCTAATTTTCCATAATTAAAGCATTTAAAGGGTAGCTTACCTTTATATTTGTCAAATTCTTTCTTGAGCTTTCTCACAAAATGAGCTTCCTTTGTATTTGATTCATCATTGGAGCTATAGCTTGATTCAGGTTCTTTATTCTTCATCTTCTTTGAAGCTTTGAAGGTTACTTCTCACTTAGATGACTTATCCTTTTTAATCCTCATTTCATATGCCATGAGGATCCCAATGATAGCATTCATAGATTTTTCATTTTTTCTGCTCACCTTCTTTCTAGCTAGATCTTTTGGTGGAGTTGATGGAGCTACATAACTACTCACTACCGATTATCAAATATCAAAGCCAAGAGCTATTAGATAAGTTCACATTCTTATGCTCTAAAATGCATAGTTTGTCCCATCAAACAATGGATGTCTATTTGAGAAAAAACCTTTTTGACAAGCCACGTGTGCTCCCAAGATCTAACTTTTAACGATTAGACTATTTTTGAAGGAACCAACTTTGATACCAATTGAAGATAACACACTTGTATTAAGAGGGGTGGTGAAGCAGTATAAGATTTGAACTTTTACTTATTTAAAATCCAACAACAACAAGAAAAGCCAACAAACAAGATCCACACAATTAAGAACACAAGATTTACACGGAAACCATTTCAGGAGAAAACCATAGAGAAAGACTACTTGGATCTACTATCCAAATCCAACCACAATAAAAATAAAATATTACAAATTACCTTTGTAGGCACTAACCCATTTGAGACACCAATCCCCGCTACTAAGCACCAATTTAGCAAGAGAAACCAATCTCTTCTATTAAGAGGCACCAACCTCTAATGAACAAAAAACTCACCTTCCTAAATATGCTTCTTCAATGGATGATGATCATTTGAATCTTCTTTAAAAAAATTCTTGCAACGTTTTTCACATATGCCCTTCTTCAAAAATTTGTTGCAATAGATCTTCTCTGCTCTTGTTTTGAATGATCTTGTTGTAGACACCTAAAAATGACTAATGCATTTCCATCTTATCATTTCATCATTATCCTCATTTCTTCTATCTATAATTAATTAGATAATTTTTAATTATTTAACTAAGCTAGCATTTTCATCTTTTCATTCATGATAATTTAAATATTTAATTATCATAATCTTTTTATCAATCTATATTAATTAACTAATTTTTAATTATTTAATTAATTCATCAATTATCATTTTCCCTCCAACATTAATTAAAATTAAATATTTTCCTCTATAATTAAACAACTTTCAAAAATTATTTAATTAGCTAAAACTCCTCTTTTGAATAAATTAAAATAATTTATTTAAATTAATTATTTTCTTCTAAAATAAATAAATTCATATTTATTTATTTCTCCAACTATCATAAATTAAATTAAATAAATTTACTTATTTAATTCTTCTAGTCTTTCCCTCCTCCATCAAATTCAAATTTGGGTCTTACCCTACCTTGAATTTTCCTATTTCTTGATCTTGCAAATCAATCTCCACCATTGATCAAATGTTAAGTGAAGCAAATGTTAAGTGAAGCATAAAAATAAGAAAGTTTCATTTTATTCAAACCCCCTAGTATTTTTATTATCAAAAATCATTCTAGCACTCTTGTTATAAAAAATTTATCAAGTATTCAAGCATTTTCAAGTATTTATCATTATCATTGACAAGCATAGGTATCATTTATCTTTAATCATTTTTTATTTTCATTGCATCATATAATTATTGTTCTTTCATAGTTTGTTACTTTGAAGAGCAACTGACAATGGAGAAAATTAAAATATTAGCTATGATGACTTTTTTTATTATATAAATTCTATATTCTAAGCCAAGATCTTGAACTTCATTATGTGATTGTGAGAATGTGAGTTTTGCATTGTTGATATTTGTGATCCAAATTTTCATCATCCATATTTTAGCACACTCAGTGAGAGCCACATCCTAGATTTAACAAATAATTTTGCAAGATTTATGTTTCTTTGAACTTGTAGGTCAGATTTTTGCTTTCGAATCGATTCAAGGCCATTTCGAGCTGACAAATAGTGCTTTTGAGCTGATACTGGTCGCATTTGGTATATATATCAAATCAATTTTCTTTGTAGAAAGCTTCTTTTCCTATCAAGATGGAAGATATGTGTTTTTGGTTGATTTTGTTGTGCTTTTGGTTTGACTTGCGATATTTCTGGTCAAATGTAATATTTTGCAAACCATCTAACAACCAGTGTTGCACTTGTGGTCTTTGTCACCATACTTTTGGGCCATATTGTCATGCTTTTGGTTATTGTCAAGTTGCTTTTGTTGTGCTTCCAGTGGCTGTCGTTATGCCTTTGGTTAAATTTGCAACATTTTTGGTCTCTGTTGTTGCACATCTAGGCAATATACAAGGTTCAATTTTAAAATTTTCATTAATTCATTTCATATTTAAGAATATTTTATTTTGCTAACACCTAATCTCAAATCTGATTTGTAGCTAACCACAGATTCGAGATCTTCTTGTCTTAGTATCCTTTGCTAGTGATTTTTTTATGTATAAAATTGGATCTTCAGGGGAATCAAATTGACCATGAAAGCAAGCAGATTTGGAGCTATTCATCAAATTGGCATCTCAAATATTAGAATTCGACTGTAGGTTTGTTCATTCTAATCACCTTATCACTCTTAATTTTGCAAAGTGCTAAAATAGTTACATTATTTGCTTTGCTTTTAGTCAAATATTGTTTGGCGTGTCTTCCTCATATTGAAATTTGGGTTAAAATTAACCTTTCATATTTTGATTTGGGCTCTAAAATAAACAAGTGTCTTTTGATCCCCAAGATCTACTTACATATGCTCTCCTCTCATTCCCAACAGTGATCTTGAGGATCAAAATAAGTAATCTTGTTTTCTTTTATAGAGGGTCTACCTAGAGAAGTGATCACTCCAGGGGACTACCTCAACTCCCCTATTTTGGAAAAGTATATATAGCACAAGGTGAATCAAAATAAATGCCTCTTGGAAGTGGAATACTGTCAATCTTGACAAAGCCTCTAAGAAATTTACATTTTAGAGAAGTGAAGGTGGAGAGTGGGTTACTCTTTCCTCCATTTCATCTATGGATTAAGGACTCACATACCCTTGTGGTATATTTGGAGGATACCCTTAGTGGAGCTTGTGAATCCTAATCAAAACTTCTTAGCCATACCCACTTGTGTAGGCTTGTTGGTGTGTCTTATGTGCTTGATTGTTTAGATCACCCATCTTCCACTTGAAACCAAAGTGGGGATATTCATCCCAAATTGAGCCTAGGATTTTTCTTATTTATATCATTGCTTTGATTGTTTATATTTTTAGTATAAATTTGCAAATTTCAAAATAAAGACATTCAAACATCAAAAAAATTAAGAAAATAATCAAAATCTTATGTTACATAACTTTCAAAAGTGGGTTCTTACATTCATTGTGCATTTTCAATAATTTTAGTTTTTATTATATCTCTTACCAAAGAAAATTGATCAAAAAGCCAAAATCTAATCTAAGAACATTTCCAAACTATTAAAACTATGCTTCTAGCTATTTTTTTGCACATCTGGCTTATCCTGTAGATTTGGTTCACTCTGTAGTGCTTTTGAAAGATTTTATAGTGCCTATGGTCTATCTTGCCGCACTTCCAAGCTATTCTATTATGCTTTTGGTCTATTCTAGGTCGCTTTTGGCTATAAACAATGTCTTTAAAACTTTTAAAACTTATCAAAATTAAAATCAATCAAAACAACAAAGTTCTCAATAAATAGAGCTTAAGCAAGTCTTTCATTGGTATTATTTTATTATCCTTGATACTATTTGAGGAGTGGGCAAATTTTTCATATCTTGTCTTATCATTGTCAAAATTTATCAAATTCTAAATTGGATTTCATAGCTTTTATCTTTATTATATTATATCATTTGTGGATATCTTGAGAGTCACAAGGCTACTCTTGAGTTGTAAAAATCCACTCCTTATCAAGTTTGCTCAGACTCACAAATCTAGTTCAAGTGGACTTTATTAATATCAATTTCTATCATCTTTCTTGGAATCAAAATTCTAGTACAAGTAAGGAGTTATCATTCTATCAATCAATATCATTATCATCATTGGGAGATCTAGCTTAACTTTGGTCTATTTTGGTTTTGAGCATCAAGTATCAAAATTGTCAAAAAAAATCTTATTTTATCCAAGGTCTTATATGGCATATGCCAATTACAAGGTCCCAATATAATAAAAATATGGAATTTCATCAAGAAGAGTCAAATATTCCAACAATAAAGGGTCAACATGAGCAAGGAGCATCTTCATATGCACCCTTCTTTTATGATGAGACTTTAAGGGTCCCTTATAATGAGAATGGTAAATACCCTTCATTTGAAGATATTTAATAGTTTGAGCAAGACCCTAGAGCAATGAGAGTTTTTGAACTTCTATTTGAGAAAAATATTAATCACTACCTTTAAGTATTGGCTCAAAAAGGTGTTAAAATACCTACTCACCTTATCAAGGATGTAGATCTCACCAACCTTGAAACAGGGCTAGAAACAAGTCAACCCAATCCAATTCAAACATCCTCACAAAAGGTGGTTTCTACTTTAATATATTCAACACCAACTCCACCTAATATTTCAAAAGTTTAATGGAAATAATTTCAAGAGATATTCCAAGAACAATCTACACTAGAACAATCACCTAACTTTGCTAGATCTTACCTAAACATGGGTACCATAACACATGCAAAATGTATCTATTCCACCAAGTCAAATACAACATCAAAAACAATATCGCATGCCCTTAAATCAACATGAACAAAAATTCATCCCTACAAGTGCACTCCCATTGACACCTCCAAGTGATTTGATAACAGAAATTAAGAATCTAAAAAAAAAGATATCAACATGGAAATGGAAAACATTAGCACAGTAATGGAGCAAATTTGTACCCCTAGGAAAATTCCCCATTTACATCACCCCTACCTTAGAAAAAAAAAATAGGATGATGCAATTCCACATCTACCACCTTTCTCCATCCATTTGGAACCTCATTTCCATGTCGGTGGAGGAATCCCTATTGGGTACGCGTGTGTGTTGTGCTACCATCCTGACAGGATTCCTGCCTCTAGAATCTGCATAGGCATTACATTTCTCCATTGGTGAAAAACTATAACATCTCTATTTCCCTTGGCCACCAAGAAACGGGTCTTTTGTCTCCTTTTGCAAGTACAAATGGTCTATCTCTCATTATTTCACTTCTCTCTCAATTCTTGATTCTCTACACACTCTTAGCTTCATTCTCACACTCTCAAGCTTCTACATCACTCTTTTGGTGGTTGCAAGCTGCTGGTTCTTGGCTCCTCCACTCTATTTTTTCTAACAACATTGTTGTTGGAGGACTTGCAAGCTCTCTCCTTCCACTACTTTTCTTGAGTGCTTGTGGGTGTGGAGGTGATATTGTTCATTGCCATTTCTATTTGCATTTCTTTGTGTATTTATGTAGCATACTTGTTGTTAGTGATTCCTCTTAGTACTATTTCCTTTCTATTTCTACATCATTTTTGATATACTATTGCTATCTAGTTGTCCATGGAGGAGGAAACACCAAAGTAGGGAACTAAGGTAGTCCTCTAAAAACAACCCAAAAATTTTCTTTTTTCTTGT
>VDFB02295323.1:224166-257861 GCA_007258455.2 Sequoia sempervirens | reverse complement strand
GGATGTTATATGCTATACTAATATAACCTACTACTTCTATTGATGATTTTCTAACCTACTATCTAATTGTTGGATGATGACAATTTCATCTTACATATATGCATTGCATTTTTAGGGTGATGACCCTTCACACGTTTGCCTAGTATAACTCTTCATTTAATTAATTTCCTTTAGAAAATTAAAATATTTAATCTTCATCTTTGTATCTTGGAAAAATCTATTGCAATTATAGTTATAATCCTTCTTTTTCTGGAAACTTCATGTTTGCATTTTCACCCAAATATATCCTTTGAGAAAATGATTATTCACTCCACAATTTTAACTTCTAATTAACTTCCTTGATGAAAATATTGTACTTCCCAGTGAAAATATTAAAATTTCACTTTACAAAATAATCTATGATGATTATTATTAAATCTTGAATTTGCAAAAATATTTCATTGTCCATTGTCTTTGCATATGATCATAATAATTATTCTTATTTCTTCTATCTTATTCATATTCACCTTTACATATTTTCACTATATTCCCAGGGTAAAATAATTACCGATTCCTTAATTCATTTTCCAATTAATTCTCCTGGTGAAAACATTTTACCTCTCAGTGGGAATATTCACAGTTGTTTTGATTTATATTCTCCCAAAATATTATTTTATTAATGATACACTCTTTAAACATCTTATAAAATTTTCATTGTATGCTTTCACCTTAATACTATAGTGATTTTGATTTGATCTAGTGAGAAATTGTGGTAAGCTTTTGAATTACCATTATTCCCATTCCTTTTAAAATGCCCGTAGAAAAATTTAAATTTTCCCCAAAGTGAATTCATGGGTATGATTTTTATAAATTCATCCCCCAAGAAAAAATCATGATACTTTATAATACTCTTTTGTATTTCTCCATCAAAGTATTGTAACGCCTTGTCGTGCGAACCCCAAAGGATAAAAAAAAAAATTGCAGCACAATTTTTTTTTTTTTTTTTTAAGGATAACATAACATACATGCAATACACATTAAGTCATTACATGAATTCCTCATATGATTCACCAATCATATCCCTTTGGGTGTTAATGAAGTCACATGCAGACTTAGGATCCAATACAACTTGTTAATAAATAAAGAAGTTAAAGCCAAGATATAATCCATAACAAAATAAACATTAACCAATATAACACATACATGAAAATTCATTGATAAGAAACCATCTGTGAACATAAATACAACATATACATGAATAACTTAACACATTGAATAACAACTACCATGGCCAAAATCCACACTGAGTTTAACATTACATTACAGTACAATGTTTAAGAAGTACAATGATACAAAAGTGTTTCCAATCATGAACGAAAACCATTCAACAAGATAACATGATGCACAGCTCGACACTGGCTCTAAGACATATACAACTCGAGCGTCACGTAACAAAGACTAACTGCGACTCTCAATCCTTGATTGGGGACCTAATAAGTGCTTTTAGCACGTTTCCACTCCAATTATTGCCGTGAACTGAAGACCCACCTTCGTGCTAGGAGCTAACAAGAAAGAGACCTCAACCAAGATCATCGAAATAGGGAACCACAAGACTCAACGCCATACAAAAGTATCATAAAACTCAAGGATTACAATGACATAATCAACAACATCCAAGAGACAACATAATAACTTAAAGTCATAAATCCCATCACATAACTCAAAGCAAATACCAATAAACAAGTAACCAAAGGATGATCATGAAACACTTCCAAATCAAACTGAATTAATATACATAATACAATTCCAAATTGCAATTAAACAATACAATAACATCATATCACAGTACCATAAGAGTACAAGGTCATAAGTCAAATATCAATGAGGTCATACAAAACCACAAAGTACACCAAAGATGTATTAAGGCAATAATCATAAATCAATATAAGTCCATTCAACCACAATCTAAATCAACTCCCATAACGTACTTCCAGAGGAACACAATAAAGTAAAACACATGGGCAACTAGGGGAGAGTGTCATTGCATAGTCCTACATGGGCTGTCCTGTGCTCTTCCTCCCAACTGGAGGCGCCGGTCCCATCTATGGCTGTCCTATGCCCTTCCTCCCAATTGGAGGCGCCGGTCCATAGGGTGACTCATGCGGAGCCATAGACCTCTCGTGAAGACAAGGTCACGACCTTGCCAACGACGACCTTCTCAGCCTTCCATTAACCCTCTGAAGGGCTAATGAAGGCGAGGCATCATTTGTTTATATCTTATATAGTGATGTTACTACCCAACCCTCCTAAGTTAATTATTAGGTTTCACTTGATTACTAACTCACTTTCGTGGGTTATCACAATGCCCTTCCCCTTAAGCGGGGCCAGCGGCCCCGAGAACCCTCCTAGAGACCCAACAACATAAAAACCAAGGGGTTGTACCATCATAATTTTGAGGCAAAGAATCACAACATAAAAGCATCGAGGAATTACCCATCCTGGCTAACAAATTCCTAAAATCAAGTCCTCAACAATTCTCATACAACCCTTTTCAAAATCACGATGCAAAACACTTGCCACTTCAAGGGCACATAAAAGAGAGAACATCAACTGACAATCATCTCAAGCCTCTGGAAGCCAAAAGAATGAAAACCCACAAACAAGGGTAAAATGAAGCAACACAAGGTTTTCCCCAATAATTCCAACACAAGGATAAAATTTCCCCCAAATATGAGATTAACTCCAAAAAGCCACACAAAGAAAGTTTCATCAAGACCCATCCACAAATCAACAATGGTGTCACCTCAAATAGGAAAACGCAAAGAAAATCAACCTTTAATTCAACAAAATCACTTAATAAAACCAAAATCCACCAACTAGGCATTCCATGGGAGACCTCAATTTCCTCCTCACAAGATACCCATACCGTTGGTATACAAAAGACCTTTGACAAAATCAACAAACATGACAACAAGATTCCCCTCGCCTCTGGAAGCCCAAAAATAAATCAAATACTCAAGTACTCATCAACAAGGGTAGACAAAGCAGTAAGAGTTTCCAATCAACTAACAACACAAATTTAAGAAATAGAAATCCTTTCAAAACCCGGGAGTAGCTCAAGAGAAATTCACACCGAGACAACACCATCAAAACTATCCTCTACTCACCAACATTTCCAAGGCACCAAATTAAAGAACACCTTAAATACTCAACCACTCACAACTCCACCAAACACTCGCATAATAAACAACAACCAAAAATTCAAACAAGAACAATATTTAATAACCAATCAATTAACAACCAAAACTAAATAACTTTACAACTTACCCATCTAAATTACTCAATTAACTAAAACAATTTATGATAACCATCTCAAGTATTCTAAAAGACCTATCCATAAAGAGAACTTACAAATCAACCATTAAATGAATATAAAGGAAGTCAATTTTCAAAAGATTAAAATCCCATTTCACCAATAAACTATCCAATTCAAGAATACCCTAATCAATCACTAATCATGCCCATACATTTAAATTTCCCCTTTCATTTATCAACATAATTGAAAACTACTTAATAGTTAGGCATTTAACTCATTATCATTTCATAACTACTTATGTTCAAAACATTATTTCCACTCTCCTTTCATCATACTAACTTAACACTCACTTCCAATATTTAAATTAATTGAGAGAACCACTTAAGACCAATTGTTTATACTTTAAAATGACAATAATAACAATACTCTAAATACTTAAACTATATATTAGAACTTACCACCTTAAAATCTTAAATCTATCTAAAATTTACACACATAAATACCTTTTAAAACCACTACATATTTATATATTTTAATTCTTTTTGAGGAGGGAATGTAAAGAGAGAATAGATTTGTTCTAAGAATCCAACAAGTCTACAAGATTCAACTTCATAAAAAGGATAACTTATTTAATTTCAAAAATAAATTCAATTTCCACAATATTCCCACTAAAAAAAGACAAGAACTAAATTATCAATGCTGATATATATATATATATATATATATTCACAATTTGTCTTTTGACTAGATTATCCTATCAAAATTCATAATTTAACAATTTAACAAAAATTCCTTTCTATTTCCTTATTCTTACTATAATAAAATTTTATTTTATTTAATCCAGAAAAATAAACAATTTGTCAAAAAATAGAATTAATTAAACTGATTTAACAGTTAAATCAATGAAATCTAATTATATGGATTAATAAATATATACAAATACAAATATATATATATATATATATATAAGTATACACGCAGGTTAAAGTTTAAAATAGAATTTTCGTTTTAACAAAATAAGCATATATCACTTTGAATGGGAATTTTAACCCATACAATGCACGGGGATAACCACCCGGCCACGGGCAGTCTACGGACTACCACCGTAGTCCGAAGGACTGCCGTGGACAGTCTACGGACTGTCACAGCAGTCCAACGGACTGCCATGGTAGCCCGTAGGCTGCCGCACCATCACCACTGCTGGCTGGGTGGTGGGTACGGCTGAGGCCGAACCATCACCCAATCTGCATTTTTTATTATTATTTTTTTTATATAATTTCAAAACAAATTTAATACGACGGAAATTTGAATCTTAATTAAATTTTTCTTTTTATGCTACCTTTACATTTATATGTATATATGTGTATACATTTATATATATATATATATATATATATATATATATATATATATCTGATATATATATATATACACATATATATATTGCATACAAAAATATTTTGAATACATAGAAATAAACTTCAATTGTACAATTTACTGTTTCAACATAGATCTATATAGAATAAATTTGTAAAATTTATCTACAAATGAGGATTTACACAACCCCGAATTCCCAGATAGGACATTATTCTTTTATTGCTTTATTATAATTTTCTAACACAAAACTACAGTAACACTATTCAATTCCAGAATCCCAAGAAAATTTCACTTTAAATAATTAACAGTCCCACCTCAGTAAAATTTACCTGATTGAAAAATAGTCCAAAACATTTCTAAAGATTCGAGAATTTTCTACAAGCATTAAATTTCAAATCCAGGAGAAAATTTCATTCACAACAAAGAATTCTTATTTCGTTTGATGCTATAGAAAGAGAGATAATTTAAAAGAAGAAGGAGAACCTGGCGTCCTGCGCCTGGAGAAAACTGTAGAAGCTTTATCCTTCTTGCCGATCCAATCCTCCGCTAACGATTGTTTTCCCGTCATAGCTCCAAGATCCTCCCTCAACTTAAATCTTATTCCTCAATGAATTCTCCAGAGTAATAATAGAAAAGAATGCAATACTATAACAGAAAAATGACTTCCAAAATTTCTCCACCATCTATTGGAAAGAGAATGCCAATCCCCTACCAACAAAAATCCCCTAAATAAAATCACACACAAAAAGTCTCTTCCATTTCCTCTTCCTGTGAATACCAAAAGTCACATCTCAAGAAATAAATCAAAATAATATTTAATCCCTTTAATTCCTTTTGTTGCCTTTTTCATGCATTTACATTTCATTTTCTTTTATCATGCATTTGATTAAAAATTAAATAAATTTAAATCCACAAAATTGAACTTGTTTGAATATATGTTCATTATCTCGGAATACATTATTAATTAATTACTTCCAAGATTCAAAATAATTAAAATCAATACATTGCAAGATTCAAAGGAAATAAATGTAATATTTTTGCCACTACTACTAATGTTATCTATTGCTTTATTTATTTATTTTTCATATTCTCGGAGTTCTCTTCGACTTCCAAATGCTCTATAGGTGAAGTTTCATTTTTGGCTTTAAAACACTTCAGCTTCCTATTTCCTTATCCATTTAAATTTCTTATTAAAATAATTATCTTTTCACGACTATTTTGTTCATAATGATTATTAACTTCAACAATTTAAATCAAGATTTATCTAATAATATCACTTTTACTTTTTAGCAGAGAATTAGTTTAATTTGATGGAATTTTGTTCCTAAATCATTTGATTTAATTCAATTGATTATTATTTTAATTTCTAATGCATTATTTTTTAAATAACCTTGCAAATCCTTATGATTTAATTAATTATTTAAACATGACTATAACATATGATATTTTCACACAATCAAACATACGGTAATAAATGGAAGCACAAGAAACTCCACACACACAAATTCAAAACGGCATGAGGCATTCACCGAGGTGTATCCAGTCTCTCTACTTGTGACCTGCAATTTTATTAAAATAATAAAATGCAGAGCCCAAATTGATTTTCAAATAAGAACATGGTGAAATTTGACAAATTAGTTAAATGGACATGGAATATAGTATATGCGTACGAAATAATGAGTGAAGATGCTCCTGTCAGTGGGTATGGATTCGAAACATAGCATGGATCCTACATTAGCACCCTCACGAGTCTGCGGTAGAGGTCATGCTGAACAAATCACCACAAGATTGACACACATGGGTTAGAAGGCCACCACACGAAGACTCCTCTAGATGGCATTGTACAATAGGGCGAGTGTGATGGATGACACTCTGGGTTAAATTTGTGATCACCTGCAATGTCTCTATGTTGGCACTCTCCTTCGCAATGGCATGCATCACCATCTGCTCACGAGGTGGCCTAGCGGTAGGTCATCTCCCTTGCCACCTAGGATCCGGCTATGCACACCCGAGCCTATCGGTGACTACCTCTCCGCGAGAACTCCCTCATATCAAAATAATTTTGGGATTTGGTTGATACAAACTCACTATATAGTTTCCTAAGAAAATATTGGGGGACTTCACAATTATTGCACGATTGGGTAATCAAAGACCATATACCATCTTTCATAAAAACGGTTCTTAATCTCTTGGTGGTGGCACCAATGAATAGGAAACCTCTTTGCATTGAGGGTAAGATTTTGATTTGTTTTAGGGTTAGTGAATAGAGAGCACAAATCACCTTTAGTAATTTTTAAATCTTTACTTGTTTATATGATAATTTGTCTGCATAATATGCCCTAGCTGTCTGCCTCCTATCTTGCCATCCAAATATTTGTTGGGTGATTGCATCTACATTTTTTAACATGTCTTTCAATGAATTTTCTAGAAGCATTCTTTATGTGGTTGAAGCATTTGGATCACTCAACCTACTGATAATATCCTCAAGTTATTTTCTATTGTTCTCAATTTCACTCCTCAAATTTTCTTGAGTGCCAGGAGGGAATTGAGAGAATGGTGGGGGAGGTTGATTTTGTTGTTGAGGATTTGTAGGATTTCCTACAAATTTAAAAAACAATCAAATCTAACCTAAAACAAACAAAATCAATTTCAAACTAACAAATTCAAAACAAATAGCAAACAATACTTACCTCCCACATCTCTTTGTCGTCGTGGTGCCATATTTGCAAACAAAATCCAACTGTTCTTGATGAAATTTGCAGAAATCCTTCCTCCTAGAATGCGAGTGCGAAAGTGAGGATTTTTGGCCGGGCAGAGCTGAGAAACAATAAAGAGAAAATGATACACATTTGACTTTTTTTTCTTTTAAAATCACATAGCATACAAAATTGTGACCAACTTCATGCACCCTTAAATTATTAAATATAAATATCACGCAATATAAATTAATATATTATATATTTTATATGATAATAAATATAATTATATAATATAATTAATTTGTATTATATATGATTTATATTATTATTATATATTTTATTTTATAAAAAAAAATATTAAATACAAATAAAATTATTATAATTAGTAAATTATGTATTTTCATATAATAAAATAAAATTAATATATTAACATAATACAATATATAATATATATTTAATATAATACAAATTAACTATATATAATATAATTTATATAATATGACATATATACATTATATTATTACTATTATGTATTATATTCTATAATAAAAATTACTAAATATAAATATAAAATTATTATAATTAATAATTAATATATTTTTTATATAATAAAAAATAAATTATATCTAATATAATTATATCTATTATATATTATTATTATATATATTATATTCTATAATACAAATTATTAACTATAAATATAAAATTATTATAATCTATAATTGATATATTTTAATATAGTACAAATCAAATTAACATATAAAAAATTAATAGTTTAATTGACCTTTAGAGAGTCGAGAGGAAAAATGGAGAGAGAGAGAGTCAAGAGGAAAATGAAAGAGAGATAGAGGGGGAGACAATTCTATATAGAGAGCGGTATATGATGGAAGCTCTGACCATGGCACATGTCTATGCAAACATTCCAGATGTATAATAGTACATATTTTCTTAACCTTCCCCTTAATGGTCTTATGCACCTTCACATTCACAATCTCCCACTTAACATACTCCATTAACTTGTCAATTAAAGAAAGCAAATAAGCAATTTGATGAAGGGGAGTATTCATAAGACTAAACTTTTTTAATTAAATGGCTTACACCACACAATTTGTTATACCTATAAAATTTAGGGAATTTTTTTTTTTTTTTTTACATTATATTAATATATGTTCAAGGATCTCCATTAAATACTTCATTAAAATATAGAATATTACAATGGTAAATAACTGATTTTATCATTTTATAGATTTGACTAAGACATGAAAATTTGTTTATTATGTTGAAGGCATTTCATATATGAAATGAATGACTTACTTTTTTCAATCAACTAAGAGTTGAAGAAAAGCAATGCAAGACGAATGAAAATATCTTGTCGATTTATTGCTTATTGCCATTTATTGTTATCACTAGTTTATGTGTATCTATGATTATCTCCTTTACCATATGTGTTGCCCCATGAATGGATACATTATTGTATGGAGGAGTTCCTTCTTTTAATTGCATGTTGTTGATGAGAAAATTTGTGAAGTGCTTGGTAAGAGGGAGACTCTTTTTGCATCAATATCTATCTCTCCCTCTCTCCCTCTCCCTTTCCATCTCTATATATTGAACTATCGCTCCCTCTCTCTCCCTTCCTACCTCTTCTCCCTTTCTCTCCTCTACCTATCTCTCTCCCTTTCTCTCCTCTACCTATCTCTCTCCCTTTCTCTTCCTACCTTTCTATATCTCTCCCTCTCTCCCTCTCTCCTTATTTCTCCCTCTCTCATTCCCTCCCTATCCCCCTATATATCTCTCTATCTCTACCTCTCTCCCCCTTCCTCTCCCTCTCTCTAGATACCTCTCCCTCTCTCCCTCCCTCCCTATTCTCTATCTATCTTTCTATCTCCACCTCTTTCTCCCTTTGTATTTCCATCTCTCTCTCACTTCCTATATATCTATTTCTCCCTCTTTCTCTCTCCCTCTCTCTAAATCCCCCTATTTCTCTCTCCCTCTTTCCATATCTATTTTTCTATCTCTACTTATCTTTGTTTTTTGTCTCCCTATCTCTCTATGCCCATATTTCAATATCTCCTTATATCTATATCTCTCTATCAATCTATCTCTCTCTCTCTCTCTCTCTCTCTCTCTCTCTATTTCTCCCTCTCCCTCTTTCTTGATATCTCTCTACCTCTTCCTCTTTACCTCTCCCTCTTTATAGCACCATATCACTTTATCTTTATCTCTCCCTCTACCTCCCTCTACCTCTCTATATATTTTTCTCTTCTTATCTTGCTCTATCTTCATCTCTACCTCTATCTTCCTCTCTCCCCCTCAATCTCTAGACAAGTCTCCTCTTTCTATCCATTCATCTCTCTCTCTCTCTCTCTCTCTCTCTCTCTCTCTCTCTCTCTCTCTCTCTCTCTCTCTCTCTCTCTCTCTCTCTCTCTCTCTCTCTCTCTCTCTCTCTCTCTCTCCCTCTTCTTCATCCTCTATATCTATATATCTTTATCCTCCACACACACACATATATATCCATTCATCTCTCTCTCTCTCCTCCTCTTTTTCATCTCTATCTCTCCACATTTATTCTTCCATCTCTCCCTCTATCTCTATCTCATTATCTATCCATATCTCTACCACTATATCACACCCTTTTTCTACCTCTCTACATATCACTTCCTATCTCTAACTTTATCTTTTCATCTCTCCCCCTCTCTCCCTCTCTATATATTTATTTCTTCCATATAGATTTATCCATATCTCCTCTCTCTATTTATCTCTCTCTATCTTCTTCTCTCCATATTCCTCTCCTTCTCCATCTATATATATCCCCTATCTCTATCTCCTTACCCCTCACTCTCTCACTCCCCCCCCTCTATTTATCCCTTTTTCTATCTTTATATCTCCCTCTCTCTCCCTCCTTCCCTATTGTACACATAACATGAGCTTGTTGGTAATGGAGCCTAATTATCTTTCTTCTTTATAGGTTTTTTCCTAGTTATGTTTAAATCCCTGTAAGTGGATGCATAGTTAATTTGAAGTTACCACTTCTCCATGTTTAAACCTTTTATCAAAATAACATTATTTTCTAATTACCCTACCAATTGATCTCATGTATTGCATAAATGTATGCAATTTTTTTTAATCCTAATTGACCTTCCACACCTCTTCGGGGTACCCATTGCACACCAAGGTGCGATTGCTAGTATATAACCCACCACTTTTTTCCGTAGTAAAAGTCGTTATCAACAACCCAACGAAGATTTCTTTTTAGTATTTTTAAAAGATCAAATTATTGAAAATCTCCATGTGGTTAACTTATATTAATATCTATAGATGGATGGCAACTACTGCAAAATGTGACGAGAAGCATTCAATACTAATGCTAACTTGGATTAAACTTATTATTATAAAGTTATGGTGACGATGAAAGGCATATGCTTTAACGACCTTAAAAGGTTGTGAGTTTTTTTTACGTACAACTAAATGGTAATGATAAATTTTTAGATATTTTTGTTTGTGGATTAAATTGTGTGTAAATTTTTTGTATTTGATTCATCATGAAGATAATAGTGTTGTCTGATTCAAACATCATCAAAATAATAAATGAGTGTTATACAAAGATTTATTTGTTAAAAGTTTGATTTTGATTGAACATTTGAATGCAGCCATTTTCATTGAGATTTTTTTAATGTGTAATATTTTTTTAATAATAATGTAGATAGTTATTTATAAAAAAATTAGAAAAGAGAGTTTATATATATTAGGAGATTTTAAATTAATAGCCATAACATTAGAGGACCTCAATCTTTTATTTTATTTATATTGAATCAAAGCAAATTTATATATAAATGTCTAAGAACTATACAACAAAAAGAGTTGGAAAAATATGACTAGAATACAAAAGGACCCCAAACTAATATGTGCACAATGTTGCATTGGAGTGTTTTGATCTCAGTACTAGTAGCTAATGTTTAATATACATTAAATATGAATGTTAGATGACATGTATCACTTGACCAAACTACTAAATGATAGCCATGAGAATAAGAGATTTTCCATCGAGTTAGAAATATAATTTATTTTAAATATATAATGATTGTTTCTCATAATAGTCACTTTTTAAAATATTTTCCTCAACTTGCAAGCATTTGATAGATGAGTATATCTAAAAAATAGATGAAATGGTGGAACTCAAAATATTTACTTAATTGCTAAATAGATTATTTATGTTCTAGGTGTTTCAATGAACCTTAGAAAAACCTCATTTGATATAGATTTGATTCAACTTAAAGTTAAGGGTTGTTTGCTAAAATTATTGTCAAAAAACAAGGTCTTTAACAATTTGCTTCAACTTAGTTAAGGGCCCTTTGATATAGATAAGCACTTAAAATTCAAGACCTTTCCCTCACTTAATATCTTGTGGAAAGCTTGATCAATTGTTTTTTAACAACTTGTGGTTTGATCAATCTCTCAAACAGGGTCTTAGCTTTCACTCTTTCTCAAATTGATTGATCAATCCAAATTAATAAGCAACCTCTTGCTCTTCACCATAAACTAAAAATACATGAAAAGAATGTTAAAGACCTTCAAACCTTTTTTTATTGGATTAAGAATTAGAAAATTACAAAGTTACAACATAAAAATACATTGTTACAGTATACAAAATAATATTAGCAAAAAATGCACAGAGTTACAATAGTTTGTGTTTTTTACAATAGAAAATTATTACAAAGATAACAACAACAATGGTGTCTTTTAGCATAAACTGTGTGACAACAACAAGAAGAAAATTGAAGAATCCAGACCCAGCAGGGTCGAACCAACAAGCATTAATCTTTGGTAATGAAATCCACAACATGGAGCACCTAAAGCAGGCGTTCACGAGTCTCCAAATTGAATAGACCTATTTTCAAACTGAACTGCTTGCATTTTACATTTTGTCTCAAAACCACTGAGTTGTGTTTGAAGAGCATCCAATGTTTTTTTGAGGTCAGAATTATCCTCAATAGTAGAATGAAACACACAGATCTGCAAAGAGAGGTCTACACATATAATGATCAATTCGACTTGCAAGGAGTGAAAGGTGTGAGAGAGAACCGCCAAACATTGAAATATCCAAATGTGTTTAAGAGTGATGTGTCTGAAGGTCTGAGTAATACTATTGTGAGATGATGATATACCAAAAAGAGCAGTTCTCCAAGACCAAGACTAGGGAAAAGGCATCAAGAAGTTGGAGAAGAGAAAGTTCCAAATCTTTTGAGCATGGGGACAAAATCAAAATGGACAAGCTAGAGAAGGAGAAATGAAGGATCGCCAATAGGGACTTTGACGTGAAGAATTTTCCAGACTATCAACTGAACTTGTGCATCCGCTTTAAACTTCTAGATTAAAGAGCTTAACTTGTTCCACCTTGACCTACTAAGTTTACAAAAAGACGTTCAAACCTTTAATAACTTGTAGATTTACCTACTCTTAATAAAAAATCAAAATCAATCTTATTTTAATCTCTTGATTGAAAAGATAAGTTTCTTGATTACTCCCTCCTCACCAAAATATCTACTCTCACCAAAATATCTACTAGGACAAATACCCAACTCAAATCGATCTATCAACACCCACTCTGAAGTCAACAACTAGGACAATGCCTTCAACTTCTTAAATTCCAAACGGATCAAACTCAATGCTTTTATGTAGTTGTCTAAAGCCGGTGCCCAATATCAAATCATTGCTGAGAAGCTACCTAGGTAGTACACAACAAATTCTCCACAAATTTATAACAAGCTGGAAAGTACTAAACATAGCTTTTAGTGCCGTAAGCTGGCTGCACAGCTAGACTGTGGTTCACTAAGATCTCCTTGCCAACTTTATTTGCAAACTTTTTTGGAACGATTGAAACTTTTTTGTCACTGCACTTAAAACGTGAGCATCAACATGCCTTTTATTAGCCGATAGGCTTTTATTGTGGACTTCCAGTCCACAGCCCATCGGCAATCCTGTCTCACACGACCTGTAAACTATTTCACGGCCCAGTAAACCACTTTCTTTGGTGCTCAGACTGCCCTACTTAATGAGAGTGACAGTGACGGGAGGGGAGACATCATGCCCTCATTGAATACAATTCACTCCGAATACTCCACCGTCTAATCTCAGTTGTCCTGTCCATTCACTGGTGAATTGAATTTGTTGTGAATTTGATCGCCAAAATCTGGTATTGAGTTTTTTTCCTTGCGTTATTAATGCAATCAAAATCTAATATTGAGATTTTTTCCTGTTGTTATAAATGCAATTAGTGAAGTTGGTGAATGCATTTATCATGTATACCACCGCCTGTACTCCTTATAAATAAGGATACATCTACAAAGAAAAATACAGACCAAATGTTGCATATCTCAGAGGATGAAACTACATAGAAAACTCAAACAATTGTTGCACGTCTCAGATTTAACACACTTGAGAACAAAGGTAATAATGCATTTTCAACTTTTACAACTTGATTTTTTCAGCACATTTTCAACTTTTTATTCCTATGCTAATAAAACAGCACTACCCAATTCTTATTTGCCAATTTGGAACTGACATTAGACGTCTTTCATTGTAGTGCCACAATTGCTATTATTCTATTTATTTTGAGGACAATAAAACTCAGACCTCAATGCATAGAGCGATGAAATTATAAACTGCAAAGTAGAGAAGCAAATTAGATCTTCACCTCGTCTTCGTCATCAAGGAGGTAAGTAAGAAAATTTTTCCACTCATCATTTTGATAGTAATCCACATGAAAGTAAACTTGAGGCAAACTTTTGAGCAGATAGTAAGCTGCAGCAGTAAATTCCCTAACATGCAAGGATTCGAGATATTTGATAGCTATGATATTACCTAAGATGACCAACTACGGGAAAAACTCTATCTCCAAGTATTCCAAATTGAGAAGAAATTTAGGCAAATTTAACTCTTTTATCTGTACTTTCTCATGACGCTCTCCTCCATCTTCACTGCGCTTCAACTCTGCTGCTCCCTCATTCACACACACAGACAACATAAACCGTAGGCAAATAAAAGCTAGAAACCTAAGAACCCATTTGTTGTATTGAAGTATTAATGTTTTGGTGAAATGGGTGGCTTAAATTGAAAGCCTGGAAACATCCACTGTGATTATAACCGAGCCAGGGAGCCACGTAGAATGTTCTGCATGTCAAAATATCTAGAATGATCTACATTTGTCAACCAACTTATATCATATCAATTTACTGACAAACACATAAAAGGAAGTTTGTGAATCTAATATGTTGTAACTTAGGAAATTTATTTCTATTCCATGGAAACATTTTAAGATTTTCTTTAATGATAGGTGAAAATATATTTAACTTCATCGAATTTGAAATTTTTTTTGCATTAGTTCCTCACCCCGTGTCCACTGCCTTTCGAGAGGCTTGGGAAGAATTCTTCAAGGGTACGTTTATGCTTCTCCTCTTTGTTCCTTTCTCTGTTGATGCTCTCATGTACTTTTCCAGTTCTTTGGTGTACGAAACTGTAAATGAGGAAAGTAAGGCTCCTTGGAACCCTGAGCATTAAGTCTCTCTTAATTGCCGTAAAGCGTCAAAATTTGTTGATCAAGTGCTGGTGTAAGATTCATAAATTTGAATGCTCACCAAGCTTATTAAAGTATCTTATGCTTAAGAGGGTCCGATCTTTTGATTAGAATGCAATCAAGACAGTATGACATATGAAAACAGAATTCATAGAAATTGACTCAGTAATATGATTACTACAATTTAGTATTTTAATGTAAATCTTTTATTCCTCTTTAGAAAAAAAGGAGATTTTATGGGGCATTTACTTTTAAATTGGATTTTGCCCTCATTTTCCAGCTTTAGGGCTTTAAATGTCTGTCTTGTTTGCCACGGATGTAGTGGTTTTTTTTGGTTGTGTCGTGTCTTATTTTATAATTTTTACTGAATTAGCTCATTTTATTTTTTTATGTTTTGGGTGGGACGTAGTCATAAATTATACATGAATAAATTTAAACATTAATACTTGTAACCAATTTTATATTTTAACATTTTAAGGATAATCAATTTTTACTGAACATTTAAAGTTTTAGTTCAAAGTAGGTTGTTGCCAAGAATAAAACTTAAAAAGAATGTTGTGTCCACCTTTTTTTTTTGTGTTACAAAGATATGAAGAAGGGACAAAACTTTAAAAACTGCAAAATTATAGGTATGAACATAAATTGTTTTTAGCAGCTTCTTAATATTGTGAAGAATGCATTTTAATCTTTCAAAAGTATTGGCTTTTCTTGCTGAATATTTGTTAAATGACTCTTTCTTAATGTCTCTATAACAAAATATTTGAACAAGAATTTTAGAAATCAGTTTCCAAAATATACTCTAAATTTCAGGAATGACTCAAATCTATAACTTCTCAGTAATTTTGCCAACAAATTGTATAAACTTGAGGTGGCAAGTCATTCAATCATTTTGCTTGTAATTGTATTTAAAAACTTTAATCACCATCACAACTGCTCCAAAGTCAATACTTACCAACAATTTTAAAGCTAAATAAAACTCTTTCTAAATTATTTATTAATTTTCTTATTTGTTTCTTTTTTTAATGGTAATTTGTCACTTTGAACTTCATCTTTTGAAATAATCATTTTATCTTTCGGCATTTTATTTAGTTTTTACAAATTGTTTAATGCTTGAATGTATTAGTTAAATGTCATTCCAAACAAATTCATCACTTAAAAATAGAAAACTCGATTATTACTTATTTTATTTTCTTAATCAAATATTGTTTAAATAATTTAAATTACTTGTATTTATTTGTTGTTTATATTTGTTATTATATATTTTGTAGTTATTCAATCAAAATTAGAAAATTAATGTTTGTATTCAATTTTTTTAATATTGAACTTAAGCTTTATTTAATTTTATTTATGTCAAATCAAATCTCTAGAAAATAGCTAATTCATTCTTTATTTTATAGTTCATTTTTTATAAATTTAAATGTAAATATTGAAAATTAGCAATAGGAAAAATAAATAAAGTTTAGATAAAATTTAAGTGTTAAAGAATTAATAAGTATTTTCTAAATTTCTTATATTTATGTATTTATTTTATTTAACATTTGTTTATTTTGGATAAATATTTTGTTATTTATATGGTTATGGTATTACTATCTTCTATTGAGTAGGGTTTAACAGTAAAAACCTCCAAAACATGAGGTGAAAAGTTCCAAAATCTTACTTATCATGTTAAAGTCATCAATTTGACAACTTTTCTTTTTCATTTGCATTATTTTATGTTTTAAATTTGCATGCAAATATTTCAAAATTAGATAATACCTAATTTCATTAAGGAGAAAATCTAGATTTGTCTTAGTGGAAAAAATAGATTTGTTTAAGTTTATTTTATTCCATTATTTAGTATTTTATTATTAATTATTTAATCCAACCGCATACAACTAGACCTTGCAACACATTGTATCCATACATACTCATGCCCAATCACATATTCTCTAACATATTAGCATATATATTTTCCTATCGGCTAATCCTTGAACCTCCTTTAGGTGCAAGTGCTAGTTTTAGCCTTCCTATGTTTCAGAAGGAACGTTTTTTTATCCTGGAGGGTAAACGTCTCCAAGGACTGGAATTGCTGCCAAAATTCTAAGCAGTTATCTGACGATATCCTCTTAACTAACCCCAGGGCCTCCCCGTGACGATTATGCCCTTTGATTGTTGCCTTCGATAAAATGATGCCGAAAGGGTACCCACTAGTCGGACATCTAGATGATATGTTATTTTGTCGGTTTATATGGCCTACCTATTACATCGATGAAATGAAAGGAAATATTTTAGTGAACTCTAGGAGTAGATTGTGGGATTTTGAGTTATAGAAGTATAACATTTGTTATAAGCACTTAACTCATGAGCGAAAAAAACCTATAATTTTTTTTTTCAATTCGATGTATAGTTTGAATTCTACAGTTGCGCGAATTTAGCCCTGCGGATACTGGGTCCTTTCCCCAATAAGAGTTGTTTATTTTTTATTTTATTTTTTAAATTATGAATTGTGGTTAAAAAATGTGTTGGTTTGTTTAATCATGTGTTTTTTCATTTTTTCGAATAAGATAATTGAATTGTCTACTTTGAAGTTGTCATGTGTGTGTTATTGTATAATGTGTACTTCACGATGTTAAATCATTCTGTCTTCATCAAGTTTTTTTGTTGCAGAATAGGCATAGTTTAATTTCTCATGCTTCTTTAGACATTGTCTATTTGCTTGTCTTGCATTTGAGATGACACAAGCTATTCCTTAACTAGGCCATCAACACTTTCACCCTCTATTTAATTTGTGCTCCTATGTAGGCTTTATCATCATAATCTCAAGTGAGGGTAATGGTTTTTTCCAACCAGTTTGCTTTGTCTATATGGTAGTCCTAAATTTTCTCTCACATACTTTTTATTTCTCCATTAGTGTTTGGATGCTCTTACATGCTAAATGTCTCATTTACTCATCTGCTTATTGTTCTACTTGTTCTTCCTTTTATTTAACTCTTCTTCTATCACTATTCTAAATTAAAGATGGTTCTCCATCCTTTACATTTTTCTAACATTATTTCTTCATACACACATGTGTGTGTGTTTATGTATGTATACACATACATATGTAGATATACATACATACATGCATACACACATTATATATCTATATATACATGACAAGTAGGAAGTATTTTCCATATTGTATCAAATTCTATGATATTCATATTAGAATTCAAGTACATTATTTTTGAGACAAAACGAGCAATTACATATATTTCATGAGTTGTGGTTCATATGAACCATCCCTAATGAGTACACTTAGCACTCATTATATCTAGGTGATGCTCATAGGGGTGAAACATCTAGTCTGCTAAGAAGGTCATGCATCTTAACTTACTGTTGTAACTCAGGCAGCTTAACCATTGAGTTTCCCCCACTTAGATTGCTACCTCATTTGTAAAAAATTCAACAAGTGCTATGCCTTATGAACCATTCATTATATAGCCCCTTTAGCTCATCCATTGACAAGTATTGGGTATCTTCCTCAATTTGTCAAATTATGGTATTTATACCAATATTTAGTTGCATTATTTTAAATCAAATCACTGACCCATACTTCATGGGTAGTGACTCGTACGAACCCATCTATCATGAGAATGAAAGGTCCAATTAGCATTCATTGCGTCTAAGTGATCCTCATAAGGGTGGAATATCAAGCCTTCCTAGGAGATCATCCATCCCAATACTACTCTGAATCAAGTGTGCTTAACCATAGAGTGTCCCCCAAGATCAAGCCCACTTAGATTGCTACCCCATTTGCAAAAACTTCAACAAGTGTTGTGCCTTATGAACCATTTATTGTAGACTCCATTTAGCTCATCCATTAACAAGTAGGAGGTATTTTTGTAGAGTTTCAAAAAGGTTTGAAGTGCATTTTTCTAGGTAGACTTTGAAGGACAAATTGATCTATCAAGGTTCAGACTTCTCGTAGTTTTTTGGGAGTGCAAATTGTTGCAAGTGAAGTGTAAATTTTGGTTTGAAACACTTCAACACTTAGTGTTCAATTTTTGATGGATGGATCATTTTCTACATGGAATGCATTTGACAATCAGGCTTTGACTTGTATGAGGTGGTCACCCTAGTAGTTTGGAGTTGGTCCTAGAAGTAGCATGCTACCATCTTTTATTCATACTCTAAAGTTTGAAATTTGTAAAATTTAGCTCACACTATGAAGTTTGGGATCTATTAGCTCAAAAGCTTGAGTGGGTTGTGCAAGTTGTTAATTGTAGTATGTGGGATGAGTTTAGTTTGTATAGGACCATACAACTTAGAGTTTGAAGTTTGATATTATGTGGAGTAGTCTTTGAAGTCCAAACCAGTGTATGATGGTCTTTATCCTTTTGAATCTCGAATTGCTTATGGAGTGGTTGGTTGAATAAGGTGCAATGGTTTCTCCTTTAACATAGGAACCTCATGCTTCCTCCATATCTTATTTCTTGAGCTAGGATTGATGTTCTTGGCCTTGGTGTAGTGAGTCTTTTTTTCATGTCACCCTATATAATGCATTGGTGTGTGCATCAAATGTGTTTTCATGCTTTTTTATGGCACCATGTGCATGTTGAAGTAATGTGGCTTGTTAAATGTCGCTTCACATGAAAAAAAATTCAACCAAAATTTCCCCTTAATATCTTAGGAAAAAGCTTGGGGAATTGCTCTTGGACCATAATTTTTCCTCGAAAGAAATCATTCCTTTATTTCTATGATACCTAATAAAATTATAGATATAGATAGGCTTCCAATAAAATTTTATCACACTATATGGGAGTATATTAAAGATGACTTATATCTTCTTTATTTGGAGGGCCTTGAGAATAGATCATTAGGCTCAAACATCAACAAAGGTTTAATCAAAATTCTACCTAAAGGGAAAAATAAAGACACTCTTACTAGTTGGCAACCTATTACTTTATCAAATACTTCCTATAAAATCATTGTTAAGGAAATGGTTATTTAGATCACACTTGTGGTGCTAGATATTGTGATCTAGCTAAATAAACAAGGTTTCTCAAATAAAATTTTATCCTTGATAACTTGATCTTGGCTTAGAAAATTTATTTGCAATGTTCCATTAGATAAGGATGTCCTTTATCTCTATTTATCAATGTGTTGACAATAAATGCTTTGGGTTATCTTTTGTAAAAAAAAATTAGATAAAGCTCATATCAAGCATTATCAATCACTCAAAATGCAATTGTTATTAGCTCACACTATGTTGATGACAACATGTTCTTTCTTAAAAAAAGAAAAAGAACTAAATAATACCATTGATATTTAAAAAATTTAATGTTTCATATTTGGATCACAATTAGCTCATAATAAGTCCATTCTTTTTAATCTCAAGTTGACCATATTCTAAGGTGAATTCCTAAAGAGTGGAAACAAGTTAAATATGGGGAGATAACTAGGTACCTTGCATTCTATTTGGCTTGGGATTTTTCATTTTAGAGATATAAAATTGGTTTCTCAACAAGCTTAAGAACATTTTTTTAATTAAGGAAACAAATTTCTATCATTAGTGAGCAAAACTCAACTTGCTAACACAATTTCCCTTGCCACACATGTACTACTTTTCTTGTCGAATTCCTTCAAACAAAGGTTACGAAGATTTGAATAAATTAATTCAACAATTTTTAAGGAACAAACCAGGTTGTATGGTAATGTCAATTTTACATATACATCTTATTATTATTGTATTCAATCTTGATGTAAAAATATCTTGAGAATCATATATCCCAAGAGAATTACGGGTTGAGAAATAAATATAAATAGTTTCTAATATTTGTGTAGTCATTAGTGCCTATAGCTCACTTTCTATGAAATTATGTACTCCAAAGGAATATAACTTTTTAAAGCATTGGATCTGGTTATCTTTTAGTCATTTCAATTATCTTCCTTTTAAGGAAGTTTATATTCAGGGTCTTCCTCGTTGACCTCTTACTCCTTGTCTCAATGATAAATGGAAGCACTTTTAGGTTTATTTCCAAATTTGGACAAAAATGAATGCTCAAATTTGGAAATCAAAAGTTGATTTTGAAACAAAAGTACTAGTGTGGAAAATTTTGTATTGCACTTTCCCTGTTTGGGATAGATTGAAATGTACTATGGTGTAGCTAATGAGATGCCCTTTTTTCTCATGTGTTGAAAACATAAAACATATCTTTTGGGAATGCACATTTGTTAAGAAGTAATGAGTTTATATATTTAGAAATTTTCTTGCTATTTTTTTTATCATGAGTTGAATTAGAAAGAAATTATTTTTGGCTTTGGTCTACATAATAATGTGATTGTTGATTTTATTAGACAAGTTATTTTAAGGAATATTTGGAAAACTAGATGTATTGTTGTATTTTCTATCAATTATTATCAAGCAATTGTTACTCTAACGCTTTACCCTAACATCTTTCTTCAAATTGCATCTCTTTTCTCATAGCTTCAAGTCTTATCCAAGAAGAATTTAAAGGCCACAAATTAACTTCAACAAATCAAAGAGCAAGTTATGCAATTTCAAAATAATAACAAATTTGGCCAATGTCAAGAAATTTTTCAATTGATGAAATGGCAATGTCAGTCTCTTTTAGCCCTCTACTATCTGCTTTGTATTTCTTGATAATGTAGTTTAAATTTCTCTTCTATCTACTTGTTGATAGCTCTTATTCTCTATAATTTACTTTGCTCTAGATACAAATTTTTTATATTAATGACCATAATATTAGAGAACTTAAAAAATTAAATATTAAATCAAATGAAATTATAAATGTTTAAAAATTATGTAGCATTGAAATAATGTCTAGAATATAAAAAGATTCCAAATTGGTGTGTGCACAACAATATCATTAAACTGCGTTGATCTTAGTGTTTTCAAGAGGCATTTTCAGCACTCCAGATGAGAGAAATTCTTCCAAATTGTGTATATTCCGTTAGTTTGTTGTTTATTCATGGCTCTTTATTAGCTGTTCATGTCTTCATTTGTTCTCTGGCAACTCCTTGTTGCTGTTGTAATTGCTGCTATTTTAGAGCCATGCTGCTGTTTTGTTCTCACTTCTAGGTCTTTGTTTTTGTGCTGCTGCTTCGTGCAGTCCTGTTGTTGTACCTGGACTATGTTTTTGAGATTCTGATTCAACCTGGTTGCTGATCATTGTAATTTTTTATTGCTTATTCTCCAATATAAAAAAAATAAAAAAAAATCATTGAACTGCTTTGATCTCAGTGCTATAGCTAGTGTTCTATATTCTATATACGCTCAATATGAATGTCAGATGGTACATATCACCCGACCGAACGACTAAATGACAACTTGTATTCAATCAGATTCCGAAACTCAAATAAAATCAAGGAGGATTTGCCCAAATCTTAAACCATCACATCTGATACTGTTTCGCATTCCACTGGGGGCTATGCTTAAAGACAAAGGAAAGCTCAATCAGCCTCTTTTGTACTGCATTATGCTTAAATCCTGCTACAATCGTACTACAGCGCAATTACTAAACTGTACTGTCCTCTTTTGTATCTATAATTTCAGAAACTTTTCAGTGGATTGATAAAGATAAAACCCGTCGATCCATGAGTTCAGCACTAATGAAACCTGGCAGGGGACCCACATCAGCTAGCACTTGTTTTGCGATGAAACCTCGTTGTCACTGTACTGAAAACTTGAGCATCACCATGCCTTTTAATTTTTGAGCCTTTCCACTTCTGGAAGGAACTTTCATTTTACCCTGGAGGGTCAAGGTCGCCAAGGACTGAAATAATACAGCGCCCAAATTCTGAGTAATTTACCTGAACGCCGTACTCTTTGACAATATTCCTTAAACAGCCCGAGCGGTTCCACGTGACGATTGTGCCTTTCGATTGATACCTTGGGTAGAATGTTGACGCATGGGTAACCACTTGTGGGCCATCTAGATGATACGTTACTTTCTCTGTTTACGTGTTCCACACATGCACGGCTTATTTTATAATGAAACATTTTAGTGACCTCTATGAGTTGTAAAAGTGTATAAAGAGTTGTTTAATTATTTTATGGAAATATTATTTTTTTTTATAGATTTTGGGTAAAAAATTTGTTTGTCTTTTAATTTTGTGTTTTTTCACTTTTTCAAATAAAATAGTTGGGTTGTCTCTTTTCAGGTTGTCTTTTTTTTATAGAGATATTATTGTAGAATGTGCACTTCGTGATATAATATCATTTTATCTCCAACATCTTTTTGTTGCAAAATAGATATGTTTTCATTTCTCATATTTTTTAAGGCATAGCCTATTTGTTGGTCTTGCATCTAAGATGATGCAAGGTAGTCCTTAACTAGGCCATCAACATTTTCACTTTCTATTTATTTATTACTCCTATGTAGATTTTTCATCATAGTCCCAAGTGAGGTTAAACTCTTCGAAATAGTATGGTTTATTCCAACCAATTTGTTTTGTCTACATGGTAGTCTTGAACTTCTTCACATACTTTTTTATTTCTTCATTAGTGTTTGGATGCTCTTACATGTTAGTTGTCTCATTTACTCATCCACTTATCATTCTACTTGTTCTTCCTTTTACTTAACTCTTCTTTTATCACTATTCTAAACTAAAGATGGTTTTCCATCCTTAATTTATTTTTTCAACAATATTTCTTCATGTGTGTGTATACATGTACATACATATAGTGACATAGACATACCTCCATATATACATATATGAACACACACACACACACACACACACACACACACACACACACACACACACATGTATATATCTATATATACATGACAAGTAAGAGGTATTTTTCATAATGTGTCAAATCTTGTTATATTTATATTAGGATTTAATTACATTATTCTCAATAAAAAATTATTAATCCATATTTCATGAGCAATTGTTTAGATCATCCCATCTCTAATGAGAAATAATAGTCCTTGTATCACTTGTTGCATCTAGGTGATGTTCATGGGGTGAAACATCAAGCCTTCTCAGGAGGTGAACCTTCTCAATACTACTATAATTGAAGGATGCCTAACCATCAAGTTTCCTTAAGATCAAGCCCACATAGATTGCTACCCTATTTGCAAAGAAATTAACAAGTGTTGTGCTTTTATGAACCATTCATTATAGAGCCCCTTTAGTTCATCTATTAATTGTAAGGAAACTAAGGTCGTGGAACAACTTCCTACAAAAAGCTTGAAAGAAGGCTTAGGCATACATTTTTAGATCTTTACAACAGTTACAAAAACTAAATAGAAATAAACATAAATATCATGCATACCACAACACATTGGTTTATGTGGGGAAAACATTTTTGTGAGAAAAAACCGACACTCCAAAATTCGCCCAATATATTATTCAAAAATCAGCAAGATTACAATATACTTGCAAAAAAAACTTCTCACAGGAGTATCACCAACCAGAGATTCAACAACTACTCAATAGCTATCAAACTCTCACACAATACAATAGTATAAAATTCAACTGTAATACAATGCCCTCATAAAATAGGATTACCTTCTAAGGCAAGCGAAGCCAACACAATGATCTCCAACATTAGATTTGTGACCTAATGATCAACATTCCATATTTATAATAATAAAATATGTAATTTTTTACAATTGCAAGGTTGATACATCATTTTTTCTAACAAATTGACAAGTATAAAGTATTTTTTTAGTGTATCAAATTATGATACTTATATTAAGATTCAATTGTATCATTTTGAATCAAACTCATTGACCCATATATCATGAATAGTAGTTCACATGAGCCCATCTCTCATGAGAATAAATGGTCCACTTATCACTCATTACATCTAGATGATGCTCACAAGGGTGAAATATTAGGCCTTCCTAGGAGGTCATCCATCCTAGTACTATGTTGACTCAAGCATACATAACCATGTGTTTCTCCCAAGATCAAGACCACTTAGTTTGCTACCCCATTTACAAAACCTTCAACAAGTGTTGTGCCTTATGAACCATTTATTATAGAGTCCCTAAGCTAGCTCATAAGTTAACAAATAGGAGGTATTTTTTGAGGTTCAAAGTGCATTTCTCTAGTTAGCCTCCAAAGGTCAAATTGGTCTTTTTTGGGGGTTTGGGATTGACCTTGTAGTTTTTTGGGAGTGAAAATTATTTCTTGAAGTCTAAAGTCTAAGTTGAAGACCCTTTGATGCCTCATGTTTAGTTTTTAACAAATAGAACTTTTTGCTTGGAATGTATTTGTCAATCAGACTTTGGAGTCTATAGTGGTCACCCTAATAGTTTGGAGTTGGTCATGGAAGTCGCATGTTGCAATTTATGATTCACACTCTAAAATTCAAAAATTGTAAACTATAGGTCAAACTTCAATGTTCAAGGTCTAACAATTTTAGCTTGAATGCATTGTAAAATTTCTCAAATGTAACTTATTTCTAGGATTAGACCTTGTTACTTAAGAACACCCTAATTTTGTTTTTATATTTAAAAAAAATTATATTCAAACTCTAATAATAAGATACGACAGTAATATACTATAATAATAACTATAATTATAATATTATAATATAATACTTATCATTATCAATTAAAATAAAATAAAATACTATAATATATAAAATATATTTTTAAAAATGTCTTTCTTGAAACATCTATTTTTTAATTCAATTTCTCAAATATAAATACTAAGTGTAATAAACACCTTAAAAAAATATCTCTATTTTATATAGTTTTTTTTAAAGATATATATATGCTAATGGATGGAACAACATATAAAATAGTGTCTCAGAAAAGCCAATGTTTCATCCTAAAGTGGATTGCCATTGTTTTAAAATCATAACTATTTTGGAACTTTCTCATTTACGAGTAAACACAAATTGTATAATCAACTAAGTAAATTCAATGAAAAAATGTGAGTTCAATCTAACTAACTGAATGTAATCATGTGGGCAATCTTTGTTATCGCTAGTTAGTAAACATTGATTAAACACTAGGCTAGTAGGCAAATACCATACGTTGAATCTCAATGTGGTATAATTGAGGATGTAACTAACCTCGATTGGTCACTAGTACCATATAAAGTGGTTGTGAATAACACATCAGTAGGCCAAACGAGATCATTGTATTCAAAGATAGGTACAAGCATAGTCATTAGAATATACAACAATGCATCCTCAAATCTCAATGCCTTAAAGGGGTTACAATTTTTGACACTATAATTAGCCCCTACTTTAGCAACCATATGATGCTACATGCAAATGCAAGTTAAATTATTAAAAGTAAATCATATCATAAAAGGATACCTAAAAGGATATTGTAGAGGATGTAGAACATTTTCCAAATGAGAGAACAAAGCCCCCAATGTAGTAATATGTACAACCACAACATTAGGAATTGCATTTTGTAAAACTAATTTGTTAGAAATTCAAAAACCATCTTGCACATACAAGCAAATGTGTTATTTCCACACTTTTAAAGATAAGGAAATTCGAGGGTAGATGTATGCCCCCTAATTCTGCTTGCTTTATGAAGGTGGAAACATGGTAGCAATCTTGTCATATTGAATTGCTTAGGGTTTTGATGAAAATGCTTATTGTAGGTTCACAAAAACATAACAACAATTGCCAACAAGCACAAAACATGAAAGAGAGTGAAACTATGATTCCAACGCAATAGGTGGCATATGAATTGAAGTTCACAAGCCCAAGTTATGTTGATTTTAAGATAATAAAGTATGAGTGATATTATACAATAAGTTTTTTTTTTTACCCTTTTGCTATTCATTTTCACTTTTGCAATTTGAGAGGATTGAGAGATAAGCCTATCATCCTAGGAGTGAAAAATGTCGCAATGATGACCGTGTTGCACATTAAGGCTTGAGGGTCTAAGGGAGTACATCGTGTGAGGTACATCAACGCTTGAGGTGAGTTAAGTTCTCACTTTCCTTGTAGGTAGGAGCTCTCCTTTTTTGCAGTTGGTACCCAAGATTGGCTTGACTTTGTGGGTCGAGTAATATCAAAGATGGTTTTCTATGTGTAACCACATCAACCAGTACGAGTTGAGCATAGGCCACCACAAAATGCGGGGCAACATGCGGAGGTGTTCAAGCCCATATCATGATTGAGGATTGTGCATGAGGACTTGAGAGTTGCCTATGAGGAGCTAAGAGCTGAGAGAGGTTGAGCTCCTACCAAAAGCGAGATGTAGGCCTATCTACAAGAGGAGCTCAATAGGGTATGAGCAAGGAGATTGGTTCCGGGAGTAACATATAACAATTGTAAAGGCTACTATTAAGCTTAGAGGTGAACATAACTTTAGGAGCCACTCATGATCTAATGTCTCATGTTGACTACCACCACTAGATGTCAAGAAGTCCGGTAGCCATAAGCCCATAGGATGATTATATGCCTTTTGTATGATACATCAAATATTCACTTTTGTTTTATAATTCTATTTTTTAATACAAGACTTTAATTATGAGGCTTTATTCTAGCATCTTTCTTTGAATTGCTTCTTTATTTTCATTGTTAAAAACATTGTCAAAAAATAATATGAAGATCACTTAACATTTATAGCAAATCAAAGTACAAATCTCTAAGCTTCAAATCAACAATAAGTTGTGTCCAATGCAAATATAAAGACTTCTTTGCTAAATGAGATAAATTATCATGTCTTACATATACTCAACATGATGATTTAGTTGTATTCCTATTTATATAGGTTGGTATAATTGATCAAATTACATAGGTTATAATTTCTCAAATTATATTTGAGCTATATAATTGTCAATGGTCCTCACTATTTTATCCAAAGGTTGCAATATTTCTTTTTGTAGTCTTTTTCGATTTCCCCTCTTTGTAGTCTCTTTTTGGCGACTCCTCATTTTTTATAATCTACGTTCTTCAATAAAATTTGAAAAAAATAAAATTCAAAGCTTTTAATAGATCTGCTTCCCTGCTTGTGATTGCTCTAGCCTACACATTAGAAAATGAAAAAAGTAAAGCAAAAAAGGTTGTGTATTAAGACATGATTGCTCTAGCCTACACATTGGAAAAAGAAAAAAAAACAAAGCAAAAAAGGTTGTGTATTAAGGCATGATTGCTCTAGCCTACGCATTAGAAAAAGAGAAAAGCAAAGCAAAAAAGATTGTGTATTAAGATTTGAATACATTATAAAATTTGTCAAATGTAATTTACTTTTAAGATTAAGACTTGTTACTTAAAGATGCCCTACTTTTATTTTCCTTTAAAAAATAATATAATAAAATATAATAAATACAATTATTAATTATAATAAAATAAAATACTATAATATAATATAATAATTTTTTTCTTATGAAATACATATATATTTGAGAAAATATTTATACTTTGAGATATTTTTTTAAACATCTATTTTTAAAATCAAAATTTCAAATATAAATGTTAAATACAATAGACACCTCGTACTTCTCAACATATTTTTTACAATTTCAGAAAAGCCAGCGAAATAATCCAAAAGTGGATGCCGTCGTTTTAAAATCGTAACTATTTTGGAACTTTCTCATTTACAAGTACACACAAATTGTATAATCAGCTAAGTAAATTCAGCTTTTTATAAGTTTAATGAAAAAATTGCGAGTTCAATCTAACTAACCGACGCCTGTAATCTAATCCTGTGGGTAGTCTGTCTTCGTTACTGCTAGTTAGTAAACAGTGGTTAAACACCAGGCTGGTGGTATTCAGCTTCCATACTCTGAATCTCAGCGCGGTATAACTGAGGATGTAACCGGGCTCGACTGGTCACCAGTCCCATACAAAGTGGTCGTGGATAACACATCGCTGGGCCGAACGGGATCGCCGTAAACAAAGACAGGCACAGGCATGGTTGTCGGAATATACGGCAACCCCTCCTCGAATCTTAACGCCTTAACAACCTGCCTCATGGAAGGCCTGGCCGTCGGATCAGGATGAGAACTCCACAATCCCACCATCAGCAATCGCTCCATCTCGTTGCTGTCAAATTCTCCACGCAGGCTCTCGGCCGCCGCATCCAAAATCCTGCCCTGGCCATACAAATCCCAAACCCACTGTACCAACCTCTTATAATTTCCTCTCAGCCTTTCGTCCAAAGCCCGCCTTCCGCAGGCTATTTCCAGAGCAACTGCACCAAAACTGTACACGTCCGATTCCGGAGTCGCCTTTCCCGTTGTCATAGATTCCGGCGCTAAATAGCCTAGGGTTCCTGCAACTACCGTGGTGTGAGAAAAAGTATCTGAATCGCGCTCCACAAGCCTCGCCAGCCCAAAATCACCCAGCTTTGCGTTGAAATTGGAATCCAGCATTACATTGCTGGACTTGATGTCCCTGTGCAGAATACATTGGTCCCAGTCCTCGTGAAGATAAACCAGAGCAGAGGCAATACCGCAGGCTATATTATACCTGCGGTTCCAATCCAGAGCACCTGATTCCTCGCGGTCCGCAAAAATACGCTTGTCCAGACTTCCGTTGGGCATGTATTCATAGACCAGAAGCAGTTCGCCTCTTTCGTGACACCATCCCAAGAGCTGGACCAGGTTACGGTGCCCTAATCTCGTGATTATGCTAACCTCTGATACATACTCCTTCTTGCCCTGTTTCGAACCCTCAGAAATCCGCTTCACCGCCACAACCTCATTCGTGTCCGGTAAAACCCCTCTGTATACAGATCCGAAACCCCCCTGGCCGAGCTTTTGGTTCTCGCTGAAGTTTCTGGTGGCGGCGTTCAGCTCAGTGTATGTGAACTTCCGCGGGCCTTGCGCAAACTCCTCGTCCAGTGCCATTTCACTCTCACGCTCTGTTTTTGTCCGTCCCCTGTGCCTGCCCCGCCGCCACCACCAGACGGCGGCGAATGTGAAGACGCAGACAGCGGCGGAGCCGCTGATGATTACAGCAATCAGAACACTTTTATAACCCTTTCCCTTCGATTTTCTGTTCCCCTGACCTCTAATACTGAAGAAGGAAGCGTTCCAGGAGGTTTTGCAGGTGAGATTCCATGAGGCCAGGGTGTGACTCTCTGTTCCCAATGATGTCGAAGCTGAGAAGCCAGCCATGACATTCTCGGGAAGAAACTTGGCCAGATCTATCTCATAGCTCAACACAGGAGCCGATGGTTTCGACGCATTACGGGACAAAAATACTTGAAGCCTCTTCACCTTCCCATCATAATCCACCCATGCGTCCCATCTTTTCCCGTCTTTCAGACTTCCGGCAACCACCGAATAATATTTGGCCGAAACCACTGTATCAACATCGATTCCCACATGGTTGTCATTCGGATCGTAGGAATTTTGATCTGTGTCGAACTCTACGGCAACTATTTGATTTTTCGGATTTTCTATTGTGGACGAATTGAAAAGGCCAAGGAATTTACCTGCAGAGAGCACCGGTGTCCTAAAATCAAGCGGTGCCATGAAGAAAGCCATGCCTCCCCCTGCCCCAAACTTGTTACCCACAGATGGATTGATTGTGAATTCAAAGTGAGTTGAGAAAGTTGCGAGAGCCCCGGAAGATTTGTCCCACACTGGAATGGATTTGTCATAAACCGCCCAGCCGACACTGTAGGTTTTGCCGCCTCGATCTGTGGTGAGTTCGATGAGATTCCTGTCATCGCTGCGCTGAAAGTAAGAATCATACAAGAGCTTAATGTGGTCCCCATGAGAGTTGTCGAAGGAAGGAAAATTAAAGCTGAGGCTGCTTCCTCCTTTACCAGCGGCTAAACAAGTAGCAGCATAAAACGTTAGGAAAGCAAGAAAAAAACTCATTTTGGAAAGGCTCTGGTTCGGCCTTCCTGGTATAAGAGATATATTGAAACCTGGTATTTGTTCTGGGCTCATCGGTCTCAGAGAAAAGCTGCATCTAAGATGGGTTTTACTGGCGCCAGCTCCAATATGATCCACCCTTTAAAATTCAAGTGCAGAATAATGATACCGAATCCAGTTGACTAAAAAATGGTTCAGTGTTCCAGTTCAAAGCCACTTCCTTTAGTCTTCTCAGTGATCGGACCACCGCCGACTAGAGAAACCACTTATTTCAGCCTTCCATGCCCAGTATTTCCAGCTTCCACTGAGGACGTTCTAGACCAACTTCTTTTGAGCACATGTAACGACTGGGGTTTCAAGAGTAAGTGGTCGACCTCATAACCCACGTGCAACTCCATCTATTTTGACGTTGTTAATACGTCAGTGGTCTCTTTAGCGTGGTTAAGTTGAGAGAATCAAATTAAATATTACAGATGTTTAACCTGAACCCACACCACTCCACAACCCCATCTAATCACATTAAAAATTAATATGATCGTACTGCATAACAAGTGATCCATTTTGCGTGACTCCTAAAGTAAGATTTAAATATTAGTGCAGTTCATGCCTTCAATTATTTTATAAAACTCAAAAGTAATTAAATAATTTAATTTGGTTCACAGGTGAATTACAACTTGTAGAGATATTTTAAATTATATTTATTAATTTAGTTCATACATGAATTATAACTAGTACCAATATTTTTAAAATTGGTGTTTTTGGATTTATATGTCTTTAATATCTTTTTAAATAAATGTATTTAAGATGTTTATATTAATTATTATATTTCTAATTAATATTCATAAAATTATAAATTAGTCATCAATTTTTTATATAATTATATAATTATGTTAATTCATTATAAAATTGATATGATTATTGATAATTAATATATAAATGTAGTAAATTTTATATACGGTATATTTTTGTATTTAAGTTTGTGTTTATTTTGAGGTAATAGTTAGGTATTCATACATGATGACAAATAAGAAAATATTGTACAAAGTTTGACCTATCTATTGTTGTCAACTAATCCTTATCTGCACATGATTCTTTGCATAATGATATATCTTATTTTTATGTGCACGTGTTCCTTGTATTGCCTCAATTTTTCATGATCCATTTTACCTCTATAGTCCTAGGTTAAGTTTGTAGTCACAAGGTATTTCTCACATGTACAAAATTAACTCACTTAAATTCAAAATTTGGTTGATTAACCCCCTTTATCTTCTCACCTAGAGCTAGCTATGTACACATTTGTGTGATCTATTGTCATGTGCTTGTATTTAAAAATATATTCATTTGTATTCATTTTATTGTGGAATCAAGTGGTTCTCATTCATGTTCTAGAGCATTTAGAAGACAAAATCAATAATGACACATATTAGATTTGGTGCTTAAAACAAACAATGAATTTAATTTATAGGAACTTGCTAATTGTCTTCAATGATATAGTAAAATTCATTGATCTAACATCCTTACATGACTTGACACATCAAGAAATAGTGGGACATGTTAAGTGCAAGCTAGCAAATCTACTAACCCTTTTTACAAATGAGACATAAGAATTTTTTTGTGAATTGTGTAAAGGGTAGAATTCAAGAATAATAAGAGGTCTAATTCCTATTTATAGACTCAGTTTGTGATTATGAACTATACCTGGATCAAAAAAGTTGACCCAAAGAAGAATATAATAGAATATTTTGATTCTAAACCATTTCTTATATGAGAAAAAATGAAGGAGAAAAAAAGAAAACAAATAAAAATTAAATCCAACTTCAAATCCTACCACTACCTCCAATTAAGCAAAACTAGGAATGTAAATTCAAATATGTTAGTGTAGGTTTTTATTTTCCTAGTGGGATATTTATTTTTGCCTTAGTTATAGGCTTTTCCCACACATTTATTAAGTTTTCTTAGGATAATAAAGTGAGTTAATCATTTAATAACTAGGAGATAAAGTGACGAGTTGTCCACCTTTTAAGAGTGGAGTATTTACTTTTTCATTACTTCATTTAATGTTGGTGGTTTTGGTACTCAATTCTCATTGGTTGATTTGCCACCTCCATCGTCTCCTCGGTTCTATATAAACTCAAGTGCTACCCAGCTTGTATTTTTCATTTTGGAAGCTCTTAATGTATTTTTTCATATCGACATTGCATTCTTTATGTTTTCCAATTTATGTAACTTTGATTTTCTCTCAAAAAGTTCCTTGGGTTATTAAATCTATTTCAGATTTCTAACATAGTATCAAAGCTTTTATTTTGAGAAATCTAAGTTCTTATGTGGGTAAGTGTACCAAGTTGTGACACTAAAAGGGTTCCACTTTTTTTTTTTACCCAAAATGACCATTTGGTGAGTGCCAAATTGGATGATTGGGCCCAAGGCTCAGTATTTCAAAATTAAAATAGTTTGTGAACACCAAATTAACTTGACACTTGCCAAATGAAGTGCATTATTTGGCAAGTGCCAAAATTGGTGCTAGCCAAATGGAGTGCATCATTTGGCGAGCGCCAAATTTGGTGCTAGCCAAGTGAAGTTCATCATTTGGCAAGTGCCAAATGAGGTGCTCCATTTGGCTAGCACAATATTTAGTACTCGCCAAATGTGAAGCATGACTTTTTGTAATACATTTTTGTGAACTCTTTTTTTTCTCTTTCTCTACCCGAGAAACTGTATCGACATTTACTTTCTTATACTTTAAGTTATATTTCATGTATATAGTTTTAGGATGTTTGAGAGTGGTTTCAGATCTTTTAGAGTTATAACATTTGAAAATTCTAGTTTTTGGAAGATCTTTTAACTTTTTAGACAGTGGTTTCAGATCTTTTAGAGTTATAACATTTGAAAATTCTAGTTTTTGGAAGATCTTTTAACTTTTTAGACAGGCAAATTTTAGTAATCAACATGTCAATTTTTTGTAGTTAGCAAGGTGCATTATCTTTCTCTCTCACTCTCTCCTTCCCTC
>VDFB02295323.1:198484-224066 GCA_007258455.2 Sequoia sempervirens | reverse complement strand
GGAGAGAGAGAGAGAGAGAGAGAGAGAGAGAAGCAAGATAGAGAGTAGAGAGAGGGGAGATAGAGAGATGGAGAGGGTAGGGAGGGAGGTAGATAGAGAGTAGAGAGGGAAGGAGGGAGAAGCGAGAGAGATATAAGTGATAGAGAGATGTGATAGAGATAAGTGGAGAGGGAGATAGAGAGAATGGTAAGATAAATAGAAGTACAAAGGGAAGGAGAGTGAGAGAGAAAGAGGGGAGAGAGAGGAAGAGAGTGAGAGAGAAAGAGGGGGATTGAGAGAGAGAGAGAGAGGAGGGAGGGAGGGAGAGGATGGGAGAGAGAGGTGAGATAGAGAGTAGAGAGGGAAGAAGAGAGAGATGATAGAGAGATGTGATAGAGAGGTGTGATAGAGAAAAGGAAAGAGGGAGGGAGAGAGAAAGAGGTGTATAGGGATAGGTTAGAAAGTAGAGAGATAAGGTGGGTGGGAGGAAGGAAGAGAGAGATAGAGAAGGGGGAGATAGAGATAATTAGAGAGGGAATGAGGGAGGGAGGGAAATAGAGGTAAGATAGAGAGAAGTAGAGAGGGAGGGAGGGAGTGAGAAAGAGAATGGTGAGATAGAGAGAAGAAGAGAGGTAAGGAGAGAGTGGGAGAGAAATATGGGGAGGGGGACAGAGATGGAGAAAGAGAATGGTGAGATAGAGAGAAGTAGAGAGGGAAGTAGAGAGTGAGATAAAGAGGGGAGAGAGAGAGAGAAAGGGGGAGTGAGAGAGAGAGAGAGATAGAAATATGGATAGGCATAGAGGTAGTTTTTGAGCTCAGGGGAGAGAAAGAGGGGGAAAGAGAGGGAGATAGAGAGAGGGAGGTGAGATAGAGAGAGAAAGAGGGGGGAAGAGAGGGAGATAAAGAGTGAGATATATGTAGGTAGAGGAGGGAGAGGAGAGATAGAGAGTAGAGATGGAAAGAGGTAGGGAGGGAGACATAGGTGAGATAGAGTAGGTAGAGAAAGGGAGATGGGAGATAAAGATAAGTAGAGAGAGGAGAGGTAGAGAGAGGAGAGATATAGAGAAGTACAGAGGGGGAGGGAGAGGTAGGGAGGAGATAAAGGGGAGTTTGTGTGTGTGTGTGTGCATGAGAGAGAGATAGAGAGAGAGAGCAAGAGAAGGAGAGAGTGAGAGAAAAAGAGGGGAGAGGAGGGGGAGAGAGAGAATAGAGAGGGAAGGGGGAGAGATAGAGAGTAGAGAGGAAAGGGGGGAGAGAGAGAGAGAGAGAGTAATAGGGAGTGGAGGGAGAGGTAGGTAGAGAGAGGGAAGGAGAGAGGGAGAGATAGGAGGGAGCGGGGGAGAGAGGGAGAGAGGGACAGTGAGATGGAGAGAGAGAGTGTATAGAGGGGAGGGAGAGAGGGAGAGGTAGGGAGAGAGGGAGAGGGAGGGAGGGAGGGAGATAGAGGTGTGTGTGTGTGCAAGAGAGAGAGAGAGAGAGAATGGTGAGATATATAAAAGGGGCAATTGATAAAGAAAGAGGGGGGAGGGAGGGACAAAAGGGAGAGAGAGAGAATGAGAGGAGAGATAGAAAGAAGGGGGGAGGGTGGTGTAGAGAGAGGGAGGAAGAGGAAAGATAGAGAGAAGTAGAGAGGGAAGAAGGGAGGGAGGGACAGTTAGGAAGAGAGATAAAGGGGTGAGAGAGAGAGAGAGAGGTGATATAGAGAGGAGAGGGTGAGAGAAAGAGGGGGAAGAGAGGGTGAGAGAGTGAGAGAGGAAGGGGGAGGGAGGGAGGGAGAGGAGAGATAGATAGTAGAGAGGGAAAGGGGTAGAGAGGGAGACAAGGAGACATAGGTGAGATATAGAGTGATATAGGGAGATGTAGGTAAAGAGAGGGAGAGGGGAGATAAACATAAGTAGAGTGAAGGAGGCATAGAGAGAGAGGAGAGATAGAGAGAAGTAGAGAGAGGAGAGAGAGAGGGAGAGGTAGGGAGGAGATAGAGTTGAGTGTGTGTGTGTGAGAGAGAGAGAGAGAGGAGAGAGTGAGAGAGAAAAAGAGGGGAGAGAGAGGGGGAAGGAGAGTAAGAGAGAAAGAGGCGAAGGGAGATAAAGATAAGTAGAGATAGAAGGAGACATAGAGAGAGAGTTGAGATAGAGAGAAGTAGAGAGGGGAGGGAGGGAGAGGTAGGGATGAGATAGAGAGGTGTGAGAGAGGGGGAAGAGAGGGAGGAAAGGTGAGAGAGAGAGAGGGGAGAGATAGAGAGTAGAGAGGGAAGGAGAGAGTAAGAGAAAGATAATACACCTTGCTAACTACTAAAATTTGACATGTTGATTACTAAAATTTGACTGTCTAAAAAATTAAAAGATCTTTGAAAAACTAGAATTTTCATTATAACTCTAAAAGATCTGAAACCACTCTCAAACATCCTAAAACTATATACATGAAATATAACTTAAAGTATAAGAGAGTAAATGTCGATACAGTTTCCCTAGTAGAGAAAGAGAAAAAAAAAGAGTTCACAAAAATGTATTGCAAAAAGCCATGCTTCACATTTGGCGAGTACCAAATTTGGTGCTAGCTAAATGGAGCACCTCATTTGGCACTCACCAAATGAAGTTTGATACAATTTCCCTAGTAGAGAAAGAGAAAAAAAAAGAGTTCACAAAAATGTATTGCAAAAAGCCATGCTTCACATTTGGCAAGTACCAAATTTGGTTCTAGCTAAATGGAGCACCTCATTTGGCACTCGCCAAATGATGAACTTCATTTGCGCTCGCCAAATGATGAACTTCATTTGGCGCTCGCCAAATGATGAACTTCATTTGGCGCTCGCCAAATGATGAACTTCATTTGGCGCTCGCCAAATGATGAACTTCACTTGGCTAGCACCAAATTTGGCACTCGCCAAATGATGAACTTCACTTGGCTAGCACCAAATTTGGCGCTCGCCAAATAATGCACTTCATTTGGCTAGCGTCAAATTTGGTGCTCGCCAAATAATGCACTTTTTCATTTGGCTAGCACCAAATTTGGTGCTCGCCAAATAATGCACTTCATTTAGCAAATGTCAAATTAATTTGGTGCTCACAAACTATTTGAATTTTGAAATACTAAGCCTTAGGCTCAGTCATCCAATTTGGCACATAAGAAATTAGATTTCTCAAAACAAAAGCTTTGATACCATGTTAGAAATCTAAAATAGATTGAATAACCCAAGGAACTTTTTGAGAGAAAATCAAAGTTACATAAATTGGAAAACATAAAGAATGCAATTTTGATATCAAAAAATACATTAAGAGCTTCCAAGATGAAAAATACAAGCTAGGTAACACTTGAGTTTATATAGAACTGAGGAGAGGATGGAGGTGGCAAATCAACCAATGAGAATTGAGTACCAAAACCACCAACATTAAATAAAGGGTGAAGCCACAATAGTGGTTTACAATTGAAGTGAGGAAGGAAAACTCACAGAAAATTAATGCATGGCAAAAAAAATTGATTTTAGGGGTTCGTACGAACCTATTGGTTCGACCGAACCCTTTAGGGGTTCGCTAAGACCTAGGTTCAAGCGAACCCTCCTAATACTTTCCCGCCAAAAAATCCATCAAAATCCCTTATAGAAGGGGGGTTCGAATGAACCCTAGTTGGAGTGAACCCCCTTTATTCCTCATCCCCTCCCTGAGACAAAAAAAACTGAATTTTGGCACTTTGGAGCTCGGGTTGAGGATGAAAATGGAGGAATCTTCACAAACCCAATTTGAATCAGGTAGTCCTTATAACAAGCTATCCAATCAATATAATTTCAATATGTTTTGGTTTTCTTATGTATTTGTTTTTTTAGTTTTATTAAACATAGGTTTTTCATTGAAAATGAAGGTCTCTGTTCTACACATGTGGAAAAATAGCAGATTATCAAAAAAAAAAATTGAAAAATATGAGTGCACCAAATATTGAAGTCCTTGATCCAACAAAAAAAATAAAATTGAATTTTGATATATACAAGAAAAGTTATGCATTATACGGTCGCGTTATGTCTGAATTGTAATTGGTTTGACTTTGAAACTTGATTAAAGAAAAAATATTCAATTAAAAACTTTATAACCAAGTGGAAGCACTAGATATCAGAGTTACAAATCTAAATTCGAAAGAATTAGAATTTTATCCTTCATGGAAAAAAATTTATGCGTTATATGGTGTGCGTCACTTTTTAAAAATGTTGTTTTTTGAAAAAAAATTAGTTTTCGTGGGAGATGGAAAAAGAAGTGCAATCTAATTCCAAGAATTTTGAAAAAAATATTTTTAGAATCTACAAACAAAATGTGACGAGACTCTAGTTTTCATCATCTCTAAATTCTTCATGGTTTAGCCGCTATAGGTGCCCAAATGTGAAGATTTAGTTTAAAAAAATAATTTTAGTGTCCAGTTTGGCCAAAATTTGTAAACCACTATTGTGGGATCACCCTAAAGTAATGAAAAAGTAAAGACTCCACTCTTAAAAGGTGGACAACTCATCACTTTATCTCCAAGTTATTAAATGATTAACTCACTTTATTATCCTAAGCAAACTTAATAAATGTGTAGGAAAAGCCTATAACTAAGGAAAAATTAAATATCCCACTAGAAAAATATAAACCTACACTAACATATTTGAATTTACATTAATAGTTTTGCTTAATTGGAGGTAGTGGTAGGATTTGAAGTTGGATTTAATTTTTTATTCGTTTTCTTTTTTTCTTCTTCATTTTTTCTCATATAAAAAATGGTTTAGAATCAAAATATTCTATTATATTCTTCTTTGGGTCAAGTTTGTTGATCCAGGTATAGTTCATAATCACAAACTGGGTCTATAAATAGGAATTAGACCTCTTATTATTCTTGAATTCTACCCTTTACGCAATTCACAAAAAAAATCCTTATGTCTCATTTGTAAAAAGGGTTAGTAGATTTGCTAGCTTGCACTTAACATGTCCCACTATTTCCTGATGTGTCAAGTCATGTAAGGATGTCAAATCAATGAATTTTACTATATCATTGAAGACAATTAGCAAGTCCCTATAAATTAAATTCATTGTTCATTTTAAGCACCAAATCTAATATGTGTCATTATTGATTTTGTCTTCTAAATGCTCTAGAACATGAATGAGAACCACTTGATTCCACAATAAAATGAATGCAAATGAATATATTTTTAAATACAAGCACATGACAATAGATCACAAAAATGTGTACATAGCTAGCTCTAGGTGAGAAGATAAAGGGGGTTAATCAACCAAATTTTGAATTTAAGTGAGTTAACTTTGTACATGTGAGAAATACCTTGTGACCACAAACTTAACCTAGGACTATAGAGGTAAAATGGATCATGAAAAATTGAGGCAATACAAGGATTAGTGTATAAATCAACATAGATGACAAATAAGTCAAATGTATAGGAATGCATGCACATAAAAATAAGATATATCATTACGCAAAGAATCATGTGCAGATAAAGATTAGTTGACAACAATAGATAGGTCAAACTTTGTACAATATTTTCTTATTTGTCATCATGTATGAATACTTAACTATTACCTCAAAATAAACACAAACTTAAATAGAAAAAGATACTATATATAAAATTTACTACATTTATATATTAATTATCAATAATCATATCAATTTTATAATGAATTAACATAATTATATAATTATATAAAAAATTGATGACTAATTTATAATTTTATGAATATTAATTAGAAATATAATAATTAATATAAACATCTTAAATACGTTTATTTAAAAAGATATTAAAGACATATAAATCCAAAAACACCAATTTTAAAAATATTGGTACTAGTTATAATCCACGTATGAACTAAATTAATAAATATAATTTAAAATATCTCTACAAGTTGTAATTCGCCTCTGAACCAAATTAAATTATTTAATATGACTAAGTTTTACTTTTGAGTTTTATAAAATAATTGAAGGCATGAACTGCACTAATAATTAAATCTTACTTTAGGAGTCACGCAAAATGGATCACTTGTTATGCAGTACGATCATATTAATTTTTAATGTGATTAGCTGGGGTTGTGGAGTGGTGTGGGTTCAGGTTAAACATCTGTAATATTTAATTTGATTTTCTCAACTTAACCAGGCTAAAGAGACCACTGACGTATTAACAACGTCAAAATAGATGGAGTTGCACGTGGGTTATGAGGTCGACCACTTACTCTTGAAACCCCACTCGTTACATGTGCTCAAGAGAAGTTGGTCTAAAACGTCCTCAGTGGAAGCTGGAAATACTGGGCATGGAAGGCTGAAATAAGTGGTTTCTCTAGTCGGCGGCGGTCCGATCACTCAGAAGACTAAAGGAAGTGGCTTTGAACTGGAACACTGAACCATTTTTTAGTCAACTGGATTCGGTATCATTATTCTGCACTTGAATTTTAAAGGGTGGATCATATTGGAGCTGGCGCCAGTAAAACCCATCTTAGATGCAGCTTTTCTCTGAGACCGATGAGCCCAGAACAAATGCTAGGTTTCAATATATCTCTTATACCAGGAAGGCCGAACCAGAGCCTTTCCAAAATGAGTTTTTTTCTTGCTTTCCTAACGTTTTATGCTGCTACTTGTTTAGCCGCTGGTAAAGGAGGAAGCAGCCTCAGCTTTAATTTTCCTTCCTTCGACAACTCTCATGGGGACCACATTAAGCTCTTGTATGATTCTTACTTTCAGCGCAGCGATGACAGGAATCTCATCGAACTCACCACAGATCGAGGCGGCAAAACCTACAGTGTCGGCTGGGCGGTTTATGACAAATCCATTCCAGTGTGGGACAAATCTTCCGGGGCTCTCGCAACTTTCTCAACTCACTTTGAATTCACAATCAATCCATCTGTGGGTAACAAGTTTGGGGCAGGGGGAGGCATGGCTTTCTTCATGGCACCGCTTGATTTTAGGACACCGGTGCTCTCTGCAGGTAAATTCCTTGGCCTTTTCAATTCGTCCACAATAGAAAATCCGAAAAATCAAATAGTTGCCGTAGAGTTCGACACAGATCAAAATTCCCACGATCCGAATGACAACCATGTGGGAATCGATGTTGATACAGTGGTTTCGGCCAAATATTATTCGGTGGTTTCCGGAAGTCTGAAAGACGGGAAAAGATGGGACGCATGGGTGGATTATGATGGGCAGATGAAGAGGCTTCAAGTATTTTTGTCCCGTAATGCGTCGAAACCATCGGCTCCTGTGTTGAGCTATGAGATAGATCTGGCCAAGTTTCTTCCCGAGAATGTCATGGCTGGCTTCTCGGCTTCGACATCATTGGGAACAGAGAATCACACCCTGGCCTCATGGAATCTCACCTGCAAAACCTCCTGGAACGCTTCCTTCTTCAGTATTGCAGGTCAGGGGAACAGAAAGTCGAGGGGAAAGCGTTATATAAGAGTTCTGATAGCTGTAATCATCAGCGGCTCAGCCGCTGTCTGCGTCTTCACATTCGCCGCCGTCTGGTGGTGGCGGCGGGGCAGGCACAGGGGACGGACAAAAACAGAGCGTGAGAGTGAAATGGCACTGGACGAAGAGTTTGCGCAAGGCCCGCGGAAGTTCACATACGCTGAGTTGAACGCCGCCACCAGAAACTTCAGCGAGAACCAAAAGCTCGGACAGGGGGGTTTTGGATCTGTATACAGAGGAGTTTTCCCGGACACGAATGAGGTTGTGGCGGTGAAGCGGATTTCTGAGGGTTCGAAACAGGGCAAGAAGGAGTATGTATCGGAGGTTAGCATAATCACGAGATTAGGGCACCGTAACCTGGTCCAGCTCTTGGGCTGGTGTCACGAAAGAGGAGAACTGCTGCTCGTCTATGAATACATGCCCAACGGAAGTCTGGATAAGCGTATTTTTGCGGACCGCGAGGAATCAGGTGCTCTGGATTGGAACCGCAGGTATAATATAGCCTGTGGCATTGCCTCCGCTCTGGTTTATCTTCACGAGGACTGGGACCAATGTATTCTGCACAGGGACATCAAGTCCAGCAATGTAATGCTGGATTCCAATTTCAATGCAAAGCTGGGTGACTTTGGGCTGGCGAGGCTTGTGGAGCGCGATTCAGATACCTTTTCTCACACCACGGTAGTTGCAGGAACCTTAGGTTATCTAGCGCCGGAATCTGTGATAACGGGAAAGGCGACTCCGGAATCGGACGTGTACAGTTTTGGCGCAGTTGCTCTGGAAATAGCCTGCGGAAGGCGGGCTTTGGACGAAAGGCTGAGAGGAAATTATAACAAGAGGCTGGTGCAGTGGGTTTGGGATTTGTATGGCCAGGGCAGGGTTTTGGATGCGGCGGCCGAGAGCCTGCGTGCGGAATTTGACAGCAACGAGATGGAGCGATTGCTGATGGTGGGATTGTGGAGTTCTCATCCTGATCCGACGGCCAGACCTTCCATGAGGCAGGTTGTTAAGGCGTTGAGATTCGAGCAGGCGTTGCCGTATATTCCGACGACTATGCCTGTACCTGTCTTTGTTTACGGCGATCCCGTTCGGCCTAGCGATGTGTTATCCACGACCACTTTGTATGAGACTGGTGACCAGTCGACCCCGGTTACATCCTCAGTTATACCGCGCTGAGATTCAGCTTATGGTATCTGCCTACCAGGCTGGTGTTTAACCACTGTTTACTAACTAGCGGTAACGAAGACTGCCCACAGGACTAGATTACGGGCGTCGGTTAGTTAGATTGAACTCGCAATTTTTTCATTAAACTTGTAAAAAGCTGAACTTAGCTGATTATACAATTTGTCTGTACATGTAAATGAGAAAGTTCCAAAATAGTGATGATTTTAAAACGATGGCAATCCACTTTTGGATTCTTTCGCTGGCTTTTGGAGACTCTATTTTATATTTTGTTTCATCCATTAGCATATATATATCTTTCAAAAGACTATATAAAATAGAAAATACCTCCTACTTGTTAATGCATGAGCTAACTTAGTGACTCTATAATAAATGGTTCGTATGGCACAACATTTGTTGAAGGTTTCGCAAATAGGGTAGCAAATTAAGTGGTCTTGATCTTGGTGGAAACTCCTTGGTTATGTATGCTTGGGTCAACGTAGTAATAGGATGGATGACCTCCTAGGAAGGCTTAATATTTCACCATTGTGAGCATCAACTAGATGTAATGAGTGTTAAGTGGACCATTCATTCTCATGAGAGATGGGTTCATGTGAACCACTATTCATGAAATATCGATCAATGAGTTTGATTCAAAATGATGCAATTGAATCGTGATATAAATATCATAATTTGATACACTACAAAAAATACTTCATACTTATCAATTTGTTAGGAAAAATGATGTCTCAACCTTGCAATTATAACAGATTATATATATTTTATCATTGTAAATGTGGATCGTTCAGCATTAGGTCATAGAACTAACGACGAAGATTGTGTTGGCTTCACTTGCTCTAGAAGGCAACCCTATTTTATGAGGGCATTGTATTATAATTGCATATTATATTGTTGTATTGTGTGAGATTTTGATCTAGCTATTGAGTTGTCTTTGAATCTATGGTTGGCGATACTCTTGTGAGAAGCTTTCTCTACAAGTATATTGTAATCTTGCTGATTTTTTAATAATATATCAAGCATTTTTTGGAGTGTGGGGATTCTCTCCTAAAAGAGTTTTCCCCACGTAAATCAATTTGTTGTGGTATGCATAATATTTATGTTTATTTTTATTTGGTTTTTGTAATTGTTGTAAAGATTTGAAATTTTATGCATAACTCTTCTCTCAAGATTAGTGTAGAAAGTTGTTCCACTACCTTAACTTCCTTATAGTCAATAGATGAACTAAAGGGACTCTATAATGAATGGATCATAAAAGCACAACACTTGTTATTTTTTTTGCAAATAGGGTAGCGATCTGTGTGGGCTTGATCTTGAGGAAACTTGATGGTTAAGCATGCTTGAATTATAGTAGTACTAAAGATGGTTGACCTCCTAAGAAGGCTTCATGTTTCACCCTTATGAACATTACCTAGATGCAACGAGTGATACATGGACTATTCATTCTCATAAGAGATGAAATGATTTGAAAATTTGCTCATGAAATTTGGATCAATAATTTTTTATTGAAAATAATGCATTCAAATCCTAATATAAATATCATAAGATTTGACACCTTATGGAAAATACCTCTTACTTGTCATGTATATATAGATACATACATATGTGTATGTGTATGTGTGTGTGTTCATATATGTCTATATGGAGGTATATCTATGTTTGTATATGTATGTATGTATACACACACATGGAGAAATATTGTTGATAAAATAAATTAAAAATGGAGAACCATCTTTAGTCTAGAATAGTGATCAAAGAAGAGTTAAGTAAAAAGAAGAACAAGTAGAACGATAAGTGGATGAGTAAATAAGACTTTTAACATGTAAGAGCATCCAAACACTAATGAAGAAATAAAAAAGTATGTGAGGAAGTTCAAGACTACCACATAGACAAAACAAATTGGTTGGAAGAAACCATACTATATTAAAGAGTTTAACCTCACTTGGGACTACGATGGAAAATCTACATAGGAGTAATAAATAAATAGAAGGTGAAAATGTTAATGGCCTAGTTAAAGGACTATCTTGCATTGATGCAAGACCAACAAATAAACAATAACTAAAAATGGAAACATGCCTATTTTGTAACAAAAAGATGTTGGAGATAAAATGATATTATATCATGAAGTGCACATTCTACAATAGTATCTTTGTAAAAAGAAGACAACTTGAAAGGAGACAACCCAACTATTTTATTTGAAAAAGTGAAACAACACAAAAGTAAAAAGACAAACAAATTTTTTAACCAAAATCTATAATAAAATCATAAAATAATTAAACAACTCTTATATCTAACATTATACACTTATACAACTGATATAGGTCACTAAAATCTCATTTCATTTCATCGATGCAAGATAAGTCGTGCATGTGTGGAACACGTAAACAGAGAAAGTAACTTACCATCTAGATGGCCCACAAGTGGTTACCCATGCGTCTAACATTTTACCCAAGGTATCAATGAATGAAAGATTTTAATGATGTCCACGAGACTAAACAGTCTATTGAATTGAAAGGCGTAATCATTGTGGGGAGCCGCTCAGGTTGGTTAAGGAATATTGTCAAGGAGTACGGCATTCATGTAATTACTCGACAATGTCTATAGGAGTGACAATTTGCACCACATGGCATCGATGGCCATCCGTTGCCATCCATCTTGACATACCTGTTGTGCTTCCCATGATCGTAGCTCCTAACCTAAAATACCTGTTGTGCCAGTGTCGCATCTACTAGTCCCCGTCAGTCCTCGTTCCATACGCCCTAGACTTCCATGCAGTCCATTCACCCTAGACTTCAGCTCATAAACAAAAAGTGGATCTGTTGAGAATACTCTAGAAACTTTTGAAACAATGTCAATGAACAGAGGCGCGCACAGGGAGCAGTAATAAACAGAATGGATTGTTGAAAGCGCTTTAGAAACTCTCAGAAAATGCAATGTGATTCAATCCCAGCGCTTAATGATATGGAAATTCAACAATGCATGGAGAATAGAATGCATAGCAAGTAGAGAAAAGGGTTTGAGGCCACAATTCATGCTGAGAGGAAACAAATTCCAGAGTGGCCGCCATTGAAGAAATGCAAGAGCTTGACGAATGAAGGGAGTGCTATGACCACAGAGTATGCACAAAACGCATTCAGCAGATTCATCAAAAAGTATTGAGAAACCTTCAAGCTTGTGCGACAGGAAGGAAACCTCGTGAAAGTGCAGAGCTCAAGCATTTTGCAGAAGCAACGGAGAGGTTAGGGAAACAAAAATGGAGGAGATAAAATCAACGGTCAGAAATAAACATAAAATGCGACCAAATCTCAGCCACACCCTGCCAGGTCGCAATTCCAACATGCTCACGGGTTAATCCTCGAGAAATTGCGAGATTTCGCCACGTGGCACAGTGGGCCTAGCTGGAGTCTGAAGTGGATGATGATTAAATAGGTCAATTCACACACAAAGGGCAACATGATTTATCCTCGCAAAGAAAAGATTATGTTTGCTTCAGCGCATAATTACTAACATACCTTGTAATATGTTATAGTTTACTCATATATTTTTTGGAGAATGCGATACAACATTCATAGATTGGAACCTCAGCCAACCATAAACGATTAAGCTTTGTTCAAGAATGTAAAGGTTTCATTCTTTTAACCTTTTGGTATGCATTATGAATAGTGGAAGTATAGGTGTATGTTACATTACTTTAGGGATTTTCTTGAGTTCTTTTAAAGTTTATTTAGTGAATTTCATTTTACATCCTATCAATTTGAAGCAATCTTATTAAAATCGTTAGTGGTTTGCATCAGTAAAAAAAAAATTTAGTGAATGCACAGATTTGAAATACCCTTCCTTTTTATTTTTTTGTTACATTATATTTGATAGCCACGTCATTGTTACTAAAAGAGATATCACTTGTCCCATCTTTATTTTTATTTTTTATTGAATTTCAAATATATATATAAAAAAATAACAATTATAAACATGTTGCATCATTATCTTAATGAAATGATAGTTTTAATGTAATGAGATTCATAAAATTTAAATTCTCACATTGATATTAACAATAATGTTAATTTTAATTTGAATACAAATTATAACACTAACACTCATCTTAATTTTAAGATTGATATTCATTTTAATTTTCACACTAACACTAATTTCAACACTAAATATAATATTAACACTAATTGTAACTCTAGCATATATTTAATTTTAAATTAAATTTATTAAATATAATAAAAATAATAAGTGAAATAACTAGAGTTGCCAAAATTTAGAAAATTAAGTATAAAAGAAATATTCTAGTTTACCATTTCATGTAAAAGTAAGTTTCTAAATTAATTTATTTTAAATTAAATAAAAATAATAAGTAAAATAGTTAGAATTTCTGAAATTTTAAAAATAAGTATAAAAGAAGCATAAAAGAAATATATTCTAAATTTACTATTTTATCTAAAACTAAGTTTCTAAATTAATATACTTTAAATTATGAAACATTAAAAATCTTTTTAGAGCAATATATCTCTTAATATTTTTAAATAGATTAACACACATAAAAAGGAGTTTCTAAAATCTTAAAAATTAAGTATGAAAACTTTCTTAAATTTACATGAGTTTCTAAATTAATATACTTAAAATTAAAAAATATTGAAATTTTTTTAAAAAGAAAAAACAATATTTGACGTCATTGCAATTTTTTTTAATAATAGAATAAAAATAAATATTCTAAATTTACTATTAGACATAAAAAAAAATATTTAATATTTTTAAAAAATTGAAGATATTTGAAAAAGAAAAAATCATTCATATTTCATTTTATTCAAAGTCAATGTATATCTATAAAAAATAAATAAATAACATAAATTTAAGTTTTACTAAAATCATACAAAAATATAGGAACCTAAATATGCAATCTAATATAAAGGTTTTTCATAATAAGTGCACATCCAAAATCAATTTAAAATTACACATTTAAATATTAAATTTATTAGGACACATAAAAATAAATTTAAAAAATATATATTTAAAACTAGCGTATCTATCTTTATTTTATTAATGTAATTAAAAAGTATATCTACACTTAAATTTACCATATAATTTAAAAATAATTTATATAACATTATTATTATCTATGTATATATTATTATTTAAAAATAGGTTATAATTATGATTACAATTTAATTAGGGATAGCCCGGATCAATTAGGATTATAGGTGAATTAGAAATAGGGTTAGGGATCAATTATGATTAGAGTTCAATTAGGGTTAAGGTTATGTTAGGGTTGAGATTCTTGATTAGGGTTTAATTATGGCAAGTGTTAGGGTAGGGTTCGATTAGGGTTAAGTTTAGAGTTATAGGATATAGCTTAGGATAAAAGTTAGGGTTATGGTTGGGTTAGGGTTGTGACTCAATGAGGATTAGGGTTAGAGTTCAATTATGGTTAGTGTTAGGATTAATGTTAGGTTAGGGTAAAGGTTCAACTAGGATTAGGTTTTAATTAGAGTTATAGGATATATAGCTTAGGATAAAAGTTAGGGTTATGGTTGGGTTAGGGTTACGACTCAATGAGGATTAGGGTTAGAGTTCAATTATGGTTAGTGTTAGGATTAATGTTAGGTTAGGGTAAAGGTTTAACTAGGCTTAGGTTTTAATTATTCCATGGATCATATATGAATATAGGCCGATTATTCCAGCAGCACTTGGAGAGCTATGCAAAGTTGGAGAAATTGGCTGGGCGAATGAAGGTAGCACCCTAAAGAACCACAACTTTGACCATGGTGATAAAACTTAAAGCAGGTTTTGGTAAGTGAATGCATTTTGGTAGTACATAATGAACATGTGATAAATGTATCTGTTTGAAAGGGCACTGGCCTTACCTAATCCCAAAGGGAACGAAAAGAAATGGAGACATTTGGGAGGTTTCCATAAAACATTATAATTATGCATAAGTGTTCAGAATAACATATTTTGTAAGAGAATAAGAGAGAATGTATCTCTCTATAATAAGATTTTGAGTTCTTAATATATTAGATGTAATTTTCCTGGATGTAATTGTGCCTATTTATTTGGATCCAAGTTTTGAATCACAATAAGATATTCTCACCAAAAACCAAGGAATTTCACCACCAAACAAAAGAGAAACACGAATTAATCTTCTCACTATTAACCCTAATGAAGATTTCACCCGCCTGAAGAAAAAACTTCATAACTTTCTCAAAACTTAATGATTTTTAATGAAACAAAATTCATTTACAAGTAGACTCAAGTGGCTATCTTCTATAATGGAGGAGGGAAGTTTTCTAATATAAAATGTGGCCGTACAATGGCCTGCAACTCTGAAAACATAGAAAAATTCACTAAAAATTGAGTATTTTTATTGATTCTTCAATCATACACCTTCCCTAGACCTTCCTCGACCTTTGAGATTGATCAAATTCCTTTAAAAAGAATTTCCAATGCCTATAACTAACTACCTAACTACTTAACCTTCATATTCTCCAATTTGGCATTTTGTTGCATTTTTTTTACAATTTTTAAACACCATTTTACTCTTGTTTCATGGACTTAAGAGTTCAACAGAAAGGTGCCATAATAAATCTTCTCTTAGACATTAAGATGACAATGTAGCACCCAAACAATAGGAAAGACACTATATAACAACAGACTTAGTAGTGATCTAAATGTAGTTTGAAAATAAAGAATTTGACAGTTTGAAGAACAATTGAGATCAGTTAACAACTTTATAGAATACAGTGAGTCTTGATAAAATAAGCAAAGATAATGGCTGATGAATTTTAAAAATATAATGCAATATAAAAACTACCTTTTGTGACTAAACAATTTATGTTGCCTTTGTGACCAAACCAATAGAACTAAGCCTTCAATGAATTACAGAAATGTATGCAAAAAGGTATCACCAGAAATGTACCAAACCAAACTAAACCTTGATGATCATTAAATACAAAATACCTCAGAATATATGCCAACACTATAAGTGTCAAAATCAACCCTTCACATCAATGCCAAAACCTATGTCAAAGGGGTCAACAAAAATTATATTGTATATAGACTTTTATATATAAAATTGTAGAATAATTCTCTACACATATACAAAATTGGCATTTATACCAACTCAAAATTTTTTTTACAAAATGTTACATATGCCATCTCAAGATCTACATACCAAGTGTATGTAGAATAACTACACATTCCAATAGTCCAATTGATCTTATGTCTCAGACAAATCTTACATTTGTGGTGGATCATCAAAATCTAGCCTCCTCATGCCACTTGATGGATGAAAATTTGACTACACAATAACAAGTCAAACCATAAATTTGATTAATTAGCTAAATGGTAAATAAATTAGACCACCAAATAAAAACTTATCTATAATTTAGAAATTTCAAATTACCATATTGTTGCCATCTTTACTTTGCATTACATCCATTGTTGTTGCTTCTCGGTTAAGATCAATAGAAAATGGTAACATATGTTGTTGGGTGTTTTGTTGATCATCTAAAGCCACAATAACATGCACATTTAAGACATCAACGTAGAAAAAAATAATTTACAAATTAAAAACATAAAATTGATTGAAGTGTGTTCTATAATTTTTATACCATCTCCACTTTGCACTATCTCCATTGTCATTTCTTGGTTAAGATCAATAGAAAAAGGTAACATATATTCTCTACTATTTTTTTGATCCTCTGAAGCTTCAATGACACACATATTTAACATATCAACATAGATAAATTTTTCAAGTGTAAAACTACATTATGTAATTAATATAAACAATAGTAAATTTATAAAGATTAGAAATTTGATTAGAGATAGGAATTGACTAATTGCCTATAAAGTTAATAAACACACTTAATAGTTAAAAAATTACCATCTATAAGTTGTATTTCATCTGTTATTGTTTGGTTTAGATCAATAGAGAAAGGTAATTGATGTCTTTGAGTACTTTCTTGATCATCCAAACCTACAATGACATGTATTTAACATATGAAATAAAATAAAAAAGTATTGTTATGCAAATTACTAAAATTCTTTAAAAAAAATATACTTACTGTGTTGTTGCATAATACTAACTCTTTCTTCTTCTATTGAGATGCCTGAGCATTTAATGACCTTTTTCTTCTTTTTCTTTCTACATCCTATAGAGGGGAATTGAAAATTTTCATAGTCCTTAATTGTTTCATTCAAGTCTTCAGAAATGGCATTGTCTCTTTGATGAATTGAACGACATTTACACATTTTTCTTGGACTGGACCATGGTGATATTTGTCTCGTAGACATGTTATCTGAACCAAGGATTGATGTAAATGTGGAAGAGGAAGGAAGATATGTATGAATATCTTTTCGTGATCTCTCAATACATTGACAAAAAAAATCTTTTTCATCTTCACTAGTTGGTAAATTTTGGAGTAGATGATTTAAATAATCAATAGAATTTCAAAAGTTATCATTTGAAGCATCAGATGATTTCTAGCCATATGTAATACAAAAAAAAATGATTAAATCTAAAAATATCTTAATATTTTATTATAAAATGGTGACATTGAGATTTACTTGTTCTTTGGTCTTCACCAATGGCAATCCCAAGCACATCTTGATCTTCTATTTGATTGCAACCATCTATAATTCGATTAAGATTTAATTAATTTTGTGAGCCATGTAAAAAAAACTAATATTTAATTGGAAATACCATATCAATATTACCAATGGTATTGTTTCCATGACTGAAACTCCCTCTAACATTCTCATCACCATCAAGCAATGGAGCAGCGCCATCTATAATTCAATGAGATTAATTTAGTTATTTTTGAAAAATAATAATAATCATTTAACATATAAATATTAAACTTAAATCTCAAATGAGCCTTACCAACAACTTGATCTTGCTCATTTATTTTGTTTCTCTTTAGAAGATCTAAAATCTTTAACACATGTTTGCATGTGTTTCCCTTCTTTGCCCACTGACAGTCACACACATGCAAATTTGGTCCATATTTTCTAACAAGGTACCATTTTGTTGGAGTTGTTTGGCTTCTTATTTGGTATGTTTTAGGGAGGAGATCATATGGGCAACAATCTGTATCTGGTATTTTTTTTACCTCTCTAATGCAATTGTGTAATATCGTTCTTTTTTGAAGTTAGTCAGAAACCCAGATAATTGCAAATATCTTTTATTTTTGTAGAATGGCTCTACCCTATGCAGAAGTGTATGGATAAGCCAATCCATTCTCCTCATGCACCTCTTAGCACGATCACTTAAATAGTGACCCTTAATGTGGCAATGGTACGACTCTATGGAAGCATTGGTTTCTTGACTTGCATGAGGGAAACCTCTATAATTTTTTGCCCACATTGCTATACAAACCCACAAAATGATGTCTTAGTATAAATAAAAAACAAGTTAAACAATATAAATGGATACAAAATCATAATGAATAATTCAATGAGCTTACCAATACGAGTTTCATCATGACACCAAGTTTGTTGAAAGTAGTCAATAAATTTCTTCTCCTTTTTGAATTCCTCCATGAAATTTGTTATCAGATGAGTAGTGATGTCTTCATCATCACTCATTGCATACATTATCTCACCCAATCTATCGAACATATTAGTCCCAACATCATTATTACTGACATACTTGGATTATAAAACATAATATCAAGCTATGAAATTCGAACATGTAATGTTCAGTTATTCCATGTATTTTAATAAAAGATTGACTTACCTATAGACATTCTTCAACCATGCCCTACGTACATTCCAAATACATAAAAGTACCCAGAAATCAAAGGATAATCTACAAGTTACGAGGATAAGTGTAATGTTCATCTTTTTATAGACTAAATATTAAGCAATTACAACGAGTTAACTTCAGTTTAAATAAAAGATTAAGGCCAATAAAAACTCAATTGTTTCAATCTCATCACTAGCATCGTTTTTCATAAATGCATTGACATTCCAATCTTCTTTACGGGTAAAAGCAAGAAGTTGAGTACACGAAGACGAGAAATTTCAGGAAAAACAAAAAGTTTCGAAGGAAACGCGTACACATTACGGATTGGGTACCCGAGCTAGAATCCGAATGTGTACATGCTCAGCTATGGGTATGCGAACCAGAAACGCGTAAGCGTTTTGCGAAAGTATTTATTTTTTTAAAATAAACGGGTCAATGGGTAACGCATATGCGTTATGAAATACGTACGCGTTTCATTTGAATAATGCGTACGCGTTTCTACAACGCGTACACGTTATTTAAAAATTGAATTTCCACACTTGAAATGTGTACACGTTTTACAAAGGTTTTTTTTTAAATAAACAGGTCAATGGGTAACGCGTATGCGTTATGCAACGCGTACGCGTTTCATTTGAATAACGCGTACGCGTTTCTGTAACGCGTACGCGTTATTTAAAAATTGAATTTCCACACCACATCCAGCCTTGGTTTTAGGCTTGAGAAAGGCTTGGCAATCCAAGCCTTAGCCTTTGACCTACAACTAAAAAACTAAGGTAGATTGAAGAAGAATGTCCAACTTTGACAACATAGCTGATGGGCTTTTTTTCTGAATGAATCTATAAAATTAAAACCCATTAAATAACACAATGTCTACTTTCTAAATATATAACTTTTGTTAATATTGGATTATTTTTTCTATTTTTTAATTAATTTCTAAGCAAACTAGTCCTTAAACTTGAAATATCAGGTTTTTTTGATTTTTTAATAACTTTTTATTGGTTAAGTTTCTTGTAAAATAAATTATATGGCATCAAACTTCATACAATTCTCTACACAGTGAAAAAAAGAGTCAAAAAATGTTTTGTTTAGGTCCAATTATGTTGTCTGTACACGTTGATTTTAAAAAACATCAATTAAGGCCAATAAAAATTTAATAAAAAAAAAATTCAACCAAAAATTACAAAAAAAAATCCACATCAAACTTCATGTTGTTAGTTCTCTTTTCCCAAAATTAATTAGCAAAATAATTTTATTTGAGTCAAAAAGTGTTGTCTGTACACCTGCTTGGTATGGTAAAAAAATAGGGACTTTTAAAAAGTGGTTTTTATAGATCCCTATCAAAATTTCATTTTTATAATCTAGGTATTTTAATAATTTACATATTTGGATACTAGATTCAAAATGATAGATTTCATATTACTGACTTTTTTTAAGATTCATTGTGCAAGTGCCTCAAATTTTTAGTCCAAGTGTGACAAATTCTGAAAAATAGCAAAAACATTTCCACTTTTTGAGCTTTTTGTATACCCAACTTCTTGCATCAGCCAGGTTACATTGTTTCCCTCTTTTATAAACTTCTATCAGCCATTCATTTATATCCTCGACTTTATTTCTTGAGGATATGGCCCATGCAACAGGTATACCAGCCTCTTGTTCATCGAATACAAGCAAAGTATATAACTGATACTACACATGAATAAACTGGATAAATTATTTTATTTTTGGTAGAAGAAATTAATGATTTCATTAAGATCCATAAATACAATTAAAATTGTTTTACTTACACCGTATTTATTCATTGAGAATGTGGAATCCATAGTAATAATTGCATTATGTGAATGTTTCACCATCATTTCTTACATCCATGGAGTTTGGATGCCTACCATAAATAGAATATTTTCCACATTTTTTGGTCTTTTATAATAAAAAAAGTTGTCTTTCTCCTCTATATGCCACATGCTTACACTTTTTGCATCATCTTCATTCTTTTGGGATCGAAGTGAGCGTACTCTATTCCATGCATTCAAAACATCTTTCCTTAACAAATATGTGTCCCTCTTATTCATCAACTGAGTCAAACTAGGGTCTAAATAGTGTTCACATATTGTGTCAATTCCCACCCCCATTAGCAATAAGGATTCAATATATGATTTGCATTCATTTGACAACCTTGGTGCAACACTACTCCTTGGATCACCAGAAGGGTCATCTTTTCCATGACAAAATTCACCTTTAACATCACAATGACTGAAATCATTATATGTAATAACTACAACATTTGGTCTACCCCACATAACCTTAACAAGAAAGTGGGTTCAACAAACCCTTTTTTGGATAAACCTTTCTTTCATTTTCTTGTTTTTAGAGTTATTTCTTTTGTCCTCAAGGCCAAAAGCACACCAATAATTGTTTTCACATGTACAATATATATATATATATATTAATTAATATAACAAATAGAAAATATAAGTTTTGACATGCTTCACTATTATATTAAATATAAGCAAACCTTGAGTACATCTTCATTTCCTGGTCATTAGGTTGTATCAAGTCAGTCTTTCTATTCAATTTGTGTACAAATATCGTCTTTGTACTATCCAATAAACCCTCTCCTTTGACAAACTGAGGGAGTCTTTCAAGAGGGATTGCAGCACATATGTCTATCTCACTATTGTCACCTCCAATAGGTGTCCCTTCAAGGTCAACACTTGAGAAATGATTTCCCTAGTTGGGAATGTCTTGCACATCTAGAGAAATAAGTGATTCCCATTTATTCAGCCTACCCATTCTGAATAATATTAAGATGGTTAGTGGACCTCTGTCTTGTTCAAATATGTATTTAAAAAATTAAATCTTCTACCATAAATTCAAGAATATAAACAAACATGGGAATTATTATCATCCTAAAATTCAATTGAACCCCAATGAATTTACAAATAAGATCATTTCTCTAAAAATGACTTTTACCACAAAGTCAATTTACAAATAAGATTATATGGGACAATGTTCTGATTTGGGATGATGTTTAGATTTTGCATTATAGGTTGGCATGATTTAAACTACACGATTTTTTCCCACAACATAATTTTTGCATTAACATGGTGTCTTAATAATAGACCTACTTGTACCCTTAACAATGGCATCAATGATCCAAACCAAACATACAATTATTTTATACGATGACTTCAATTCCATTGACACAACACATTATTACTTGGATAAATTTGTGAAATTTATTTATACACTAACACTCATAAGCCTAGGATTGTAAAGGAAGCTATTGGTATTAATGATGTAGATTCTTGGAAAGAGGCTATAGATGAAGAATTGACAACATTAATAAAAAAAAGTAACACATGGGAGATTTATTATATTTTCCAAATGGACATAAAATTGTTGGATATGAACATATGTTCAAGAATAGTAAAAGATAGTAAAAGAAATGAGGCTATTGGTAAGGAAGCTGGTGATATTGATAGTAAAAGATCCATTAGTGATAGGAAAAGGTGTCTCAACTTTGCATTCCTAATGCTCATTTTAATATATTTTCTATGCACTTGCTATTTCATATTCTAGTGAATTTTGTTCTTGTGGGAGAGTTCATGTCCAATGTGGAGGATCCTAATTTTAAGTGTTTTTTTGACCTCGCCAATGGGATAGATAAGGATTTTATAATAAAGCATGCTCTCATTTGTACACAATAGTGCATAAATATGAAAAGGAAGGGTAAGGCTTGTATGAAAATTTTCTTTCAATATGTGTTTGTAAATAATTAATAAAAAAGACTTGAACCTCATTTTATTTTAATGTGAAACTCATATTAGTAATCAAAACTTGAAATCTTAACATATAATCATGAACTAGTTAGTATTTTTCTTTCTTGCATTGCATAATTTTAGAAACATTTGTCATGGATTCAATGTCATAATGAGAATGTTCGATATAATAATAGAATGAGGCAATAAATAATCATGTGAATGCTTGGTCATTCAAGCTTGTTGGAAACAATCTAGCAAATAACTTGTCCTTATGAAAATAAGTAGCATGAAGTTTACAAGGATTATAATTCTATTAATGGATTAGATCTACCATTATACTTATAAACATGGTTCTAGAAATCTACTTGGTGAGGGAAAGGGCAAAATACCATATTTTGAAGGATTATGTAATATTCCATTACTATAATCTCTTCTTAAATATTTTATCATAATGATAAATATACCATCTAGATTTTTGAACATACTCATGGTGGAGTACCAATAATGTGAAATATCATGCTCAACATGTCCAATAGCTTGATGTGTAGATAAATCACTAGTACTAGTAGGGGAGGATTTAAGAGATAAATCACTAAATAGTTGCACACAAGCTAAATAAATAATCTAAGAGATCTTTACATAGTTCTCTTACTCAATGAATGTATACTCCATGTGTTTTCTCAATATGATATGTAAGAGAAGGTACTCCACAATTACACAAATATATATCATATAAAGGCATAAAAGGATTTGAAGGAGAAACCATTGTTATAAAAAAAGGCATATAACATCATGATATGCATGGACATATCTATGAGACTCCCAAGGAAAGGACACCAAAATGTGAAGAACTAGAACTATGTGTAACATTTTTATAAGAGTCATGAGCAACATGAATGACAAGAAAGAATACCAATCTTGTATGAAGGTAAAACATGTGTATTAGAGAAAGAGAGACACATGTAGGAAAACCAATAGAGGTAAAAGGAAAGTTTTTTGAGATGTACAAAATATATGCTTACTAGAAAATATCACCACATGAAGGAATATCCCTAGATATATTATGGGAGATGAGATGCACATAATATATGCTTACTAGGAAACATCACCATATGAAGGAATATACCTATATGTATTATGGGAGATTAGGACTAAAGTATCACCATCTTTTATCTCATGAGATGAAGAATCATGATGAGTCATGGAGATAAATAAAGTAAAATCCTCTAATATAGATGGGAAGGCATGCATAAGTCTAAAAAGGATGGAACATTTCTCAAATACTCTACAATCTTATGCATGAAACATGTAGGATCATTTATGTCATAAAATAAGGAAAAATAATTAAGGATAAAAGGACGAGAATCAAGAAAGAATGAAAATAGCTCATAATCCATGATGTATGCATGAGGGAAATCCCAAAATAAAAATTCGTAAGGATCCATGGTAAATGATATAATAATGAAACTCAATCAATCAAAAGATGGGATGGTGGTGATGGGATATATATAAAATAATGAAAGCCCAAGACTCTAATAAAATCTAGAATAAATGACATAGTAATAAAAATATCAAATCTAAAAATTATAGATATAAGAAAAGTCAAAACCTTAAGGTAAAATTTTAGAAGGTTTTGAGTGTTGGGTTCATTTAAATTTGAGGAAATACAATTCATCTTTGTATGAAAAATTAGGTTTAAGGAACATAACAAGAAATAAAATTGAATTAATCTGATTTCAAGTTACAATAGGTCATATCATAGAAATTAAAATAAATAAAGATCCAAGTTGATTTTAGAATTCAAAAGTTAGCTATCTACTACTTTGATCATAACTTTTGAACTAACTCAAAATCACTTATTCTTAATCGTGTAAGAAATAAAATAAAAATATATATTAGATCATTCTTAAACTTAATTAGATCAAATTCACAAATTATAAAAATAATCTAGATTGTATTAAAAATTCATTAATTTGAACCTTATACACAAATCTAAATTTGTAGTTATGAATATTTTATGCATATAACTCCACAGAAAATTTATATGCCTATAACTCTAAGTAGAATATACCAAAACATATCTGATTGCCCTATTTTATCATCTTAAGATAAGTAAACTTTCCTTAAATTATTTGAACCTCAACTACTATATTATAAGCTCTATATGGTGGCACTTCCCTAGTGTTAAAAATGGGATTTTAAAATGATACAATTATCTCTTAAGGAAAATGTGGATAGGCCAATATGATAAACAAATAAAAATAATGCACAGTTAGTAAAAAATTACCCAAACTAATGTGAGGAGCAGAAATTTAAAACAAAAAAAATAGATAAAATATCATTGGATACCACTTAGGAGAATTTTGAGCTTACAAGCATAGGGACAGAAATACTATTCTATGTCTAGAAACTATCATAGGATCCCACTCCATAAGGGTTTTGTATTTATCCTTGCAACCTTGACATAGAAGTACTCTTTTCCTACCTATCATTGGATCCTACCCACCACTAGTAAATTTCTCTATCCTAAAACACTGTTTTCAAGGCTTAATTTACACTCTTAGAAGATGCAAATCTACTTGCTAATTTGTCCCATTTTAGGTTACACATGACAAATGGAAGTTGACTTCCATCTGGGGTACATATAAATCTACCAAGTAGACATAATTTTACTTAGAGACAAAAGTAATGTGAATAATTGATAGTACTAAAGTGGGTTATTTTATTGATACATATATTTAATGTAATTAATGACAAGTTTATATAATTATTTCACCATCTTAATAGGAATCTTTCTAAAGTTTATTTGAATTATTTTTTTCTTGCACGTCCAGGACATTCTTTGTCAGTGGCAATGGAGCAGATCACAATCCACATAAGCAAATTAATATCATTCTAGTTGGTTTCAAATATGATGTTTGGATAGAGAGTGCTATTATCCAAGCTATGATAGTATTGGAAAATGCATATGACTTAGTGATTAGCGGTGAGTTGGAAAAAGGTTGTCTTCTAAACAAGATCAGCAGTGAGCTAGATAGGGTAGCAACAATTTTCCATTCTTAAATTGATTTTGATTTAGTTGCTATCATTATTATCTTACTATTCAACATTGGCATATGTAATGAGCTGAATTTATGTGGAAATGGTACCACATTGAGGAAAGGATGATTAACAGCTTTAAGAAAAAGATAATGGTAACTTGATGTATTTGAATCCTCTGTTTGTGATCAAAGGTTTGCAGATTACTTCTGTTGGTTTAGAATTCTTTTCCAATTCCAATTGAGGTTTACAAATTACTTTGAGTTTAAAGGTTTTGTATTTAATTTCAATTTTGTGGTCATTTCTAAAAAATCATTATATATTGTTGGCTTGGTTGTATTTCATATTATTCCCAACTATACCTATGGTTGCAGCTGTATTAATTTGCTGATTTTAGTGATTATAACTGTTAGTTTGGACAAGGTCGTCATAGATGCCCTGCCTCTATTTGTTTATAGATTGC
>VDFB02295323.1:183731-198384 GCA_007258455.2 Sequoia sempervirens | reverse complement strand
CCCCACCTTTCTCCTTCCCTCTCTACTTATCTCTCTATCACATCTCTCTCCTCCCTCCCTCCCCTCTCTCTCCCTTTCACTCTATACTCTCTCTCCCCTCTTTCTCTCACTCTCTCCCCCTCTCCCCTATTTCTCTCTCCCCCTCTCTCTCCCTACTTCCCTCACCCTCTTTCTCTTACTATCTCATAGAGAGAGAGGTAGGAGAGAGAGGTGAGGGTGGGAGAGAGTGAGGGGATGGAGGGAGAGGTAAATAGGTATAGGTGAGATAGAGAGGTAGAGAGAGATTGGAGATATACTAGGTAGAGAGGTAGGTAGAGGGAGAGATATAGGGAGAGGTAGGGATGGAGGGAGAGATAGGGATGGAGAGAGAGGTTAGGTAGAGAGAGGGAGAGGAAGATAAAGATAATTAAAGAGGTATGGATAGGGAGGGAGGGAGGGACAAAGAGGGAGGTGAGATAGTGAAAGAGAGGAGGGAGGGAGGGATATGTAGGGAGAGAGAGGTGAGATAGAGAAATCGAGAGTAGAGAGAGAGAGAGAGAGAGAGAGAGAGAGAGAGAGGGTAAAGAGGCATAGTTGAGCTATATTGTAGAGACAGAGAGATAGATGGAGAAGGGAAGGAGAGATATAAAGAGGGGGAAGAGAGAGAGGTAGGTAGATAGAGGGTAAGTAGAGAGGGAGAGGAGAGGGAGATGAGAGATATAAAGAGGGGGAGGGAGAGAGAGATGAATAGAGATGTAGGGAGAGAGAGTAGAGAGAGGGAGAGGAGAGAGGGGGTAGGTAGGGAGGGAGAGGGGAGAGAGCGGGAGACGAGAGATAGGAAGAGTGGGAGGGAGAGAGAGGGAGGGATAGAGATGCAGGGAGAGAGCAGGAGAGAGTGTAGAGGAAGGGGAGAAGTGCAGAGAGAGAGAGAGGAGGAAGGTAGAGATATTGAGAGAAGGAAGGAGGGAGAGAGGGAGAGAGAATGAGGTATAGAGGGATAGGTAGGTAGAGAGAAGTAGAGGGGGAAAGAGATTTGGAGAGAGAGGTGGGGATGGAGAGAGTGAAGTGAGAGAGAGTTCAATATAGAGAAAGGTAGGAAGAGAGAGGGAGGGGAGATAGAGAGAAGTAGAGAGAGGAGAGATGGAGGGAGAGGTAGGGATAGAGGGAGATATAGGGATGGAGAGAGAGGTGAGAGAGAAATGGAGAGAGATAGGTAGAGATAGGGAGGGAGAGAAGAGAGGGAAGGAGAGGTAGGGAGGGATGGATATGTAGGGAGAGAGAGAGAGAGAGAGAGAGAGAGAGAGAGAGAGAGAGAGAGAGAGAGAGAGAGAGAGAGAGAGAGAGAGAGAGAGAGAGAGAGAGAGAGAGAGAGAGGGATAGAGAGAGAGTAGAGAGGGAAGGAGAGAGGGAGGGAGGGAGAAGTGTAGAGTCTAAACTTATATATTGTAAACTTCATAGAACCTACATAATTTAAAGGTATATTTGATTGAACAGTCCACTCAACATTGCAGAGACTACATTAAATTTCAACCCAATGTTTGTAAACTTATGACATGGTGCTGCATTGTATGTACCTCCAAAGAATCAAGGCTACCTAAGTTATCCTATTCAAGATGTTTTTACTTGCTAAAAACTCATAGAATTGCAAAATAGTAAAAGAAACAAACTAGTGATAATGGCTATGAGTTCCTACAACTTAACATGTAATTGAATTGTTGCTAATAAAGTATTACTGTATCAAATCAAAACTAATCAATACTGGAAACTCAACTAATTCTAACCTCTGGAACTTACTACTGGTTAACCAAATACATGCATGCTCATGAAAATTCATTACTAATGATCAAAGTATGAGATTCTAATTTAACTCACATGTAGTTCAAGAAGTAATGATAAACATAAAAGATCTACTAAATAAAAATAAATAGCTATAAATGAAGTGAAGAATAGTTACCTTGAGTGGCCTACTTAAGTGGCTATTCTCACTTAACTAGAACCAAATCTAACTATTAGATTCTACACATCCATGTGAAATTGAACTTCATTCATTGCATATCACAAAAGATTATAGAAAATCTTCTTCATAGATTGTATTCAATGAAAATAATTTTGAATAACCATCATGTCTATAGATAATTGAAACTAAAAAACAACTGATAACGAAATAATGAAATCAACTAACTTATCTAAGGACTCATCCATCAGTTATGTACAAGCATGAGAGAATTTATCGAAGTAACAATTAATTGCAATAATTAACTTCAACTCTTAGATATTAGAGTATATAGTTAAGATTGAATTGTTCAAACCATAACTAAAAAGAAAGAAGAATCTTAATAGAATCGAAACTATGAAAAATAGAATTGCATGTAAAACACAAACATTTATCAGAATCCTATCAGCAAAAGAGTTATTATTTTCCAACATTTTATTAACTTGTTATAATGATGCATGTTCAATCTCCATCAAGCGTCTTAAAACAATAATTATTGCATTCAACTTAATCTAGAACTTCTCCCATTTTGTTGTCATAGTCTTCCTTTTGTTGGGGGTTACAACTTCTAGTTGCTATGTGCTATAGTTCCTCTTTGGCTGTAAAAAGGTTAATTGAAAAAACATACGCACAAGGCTAACTACCATAATTAAAACATAGAATTCCATCCACATTTCATGCATACTCACATATAAATCATGCAATACTATTATATCATAACCATAATTTAGAAAGAGAGATGGAGGGAAAGGTAGGGATGGAGAGAGAGGTGAGAGCAATAGAGAGAGATGTAGGTAGAGAGAGAGAGGAGATAGAGAGATGTAGAGAGGGAAGGAAAGATTAAGGGAGAGGTAGGGATAGAGGGAGAGAGGGATTCAGAGAGGTGAGAGAGAGAAATAGAGAGAGAGAGGTAGGTAGAGAGAGGGAGGGGGAGATAGAGAGAATTAGATAGAGGAGAGATGGAAGGAGAGGGAGGGAGGGAGGGAGGGAGAGGGAGGTGAGATAGAGAAAGATATGAGGAAGGGAGGGATATACATAGCAAGAGAGAGGTGAGATAGAGAGAGAGTAGAGAGAGAGAGGTAAGGAGGAAGGTAGAGAGATTGAAAGAGTGAAGGGAGAGAAAGAGTTATATTGGGGTAGGTTAGATAAAGAGATGTAGAGAGTGAAGGTTGGTGGAAGGAAGAGAGAAAAGAGAGAAAGATATGGAGAGAGAGAGAGAGAGGCAAGATAAAGAGTAGAGAGGGAAGGAGAGAGTGAGAGAGAAAGAGGGGAGAGAGAGAGGGAAGGAGGGAGAGGTAGGGATAGAGAGAGGTGAGATAGAGAGTAGAGAGAGATATATAGAGATAGGAGAGGGAGGGGATATAGAGAAATGTAGAGAGGGAAGGAGGGAGGGATGAAGGTAGAGATTAGAGAGGGAAGAAGAGAGAGATGGATATATAGAGAGGTAGTTCTTGATCTCAAGGGAGAGAGAATCCAATAAAGGGATGGAGATAGTGAGAGAGAGGTCTAGAGCATAAGAGATGAAAATGCGTGAGATAGAAAGAGAGAAAGATGCCTACAACTTGTTGATTACTGAAATTTGACCTCCTGATTACTGAAATTTGGCATGCTAATTACTAAAATTTGACTGTCTAAAAAATTATAAGATCTTCCAAAAACTAGAATTTGCATTATAACTCCAAGAGATTTGAAAACACTCTCAAACATCTTGAAACTATATACATGAAATATAACTTAATGTATAAGAAAGTAAATTTAAATTATGTTTATTTCATGTATATAGTTTCCCTGATAGAAAAAGAGAAAGAGAAAGGGTTCCTAAAAATGCATTGCAAAAGGTTCTTCTTCCCATTTGGCGAGCACCAAATTTGACGCTAGCCAAATGGAGCACTTCATTTGGCACTTGCCAAATGTGTTGCATTGGGAAATACCAACTCAAAAGATTGATTTTTTTCATGGGCATCCAATCCAAAGGGTTGGACAACCATTTCATGTCAAGGATGTGATTTTCTAAAAGGGTAAATCTTTTTTCACATTTTTGGCCATGCTAATTGTCAAGTTTGCATGTATTTCAATGCAAGTTTATAAAAAAACCACGATGATGTTAGAATATCTCTTACCTCTATAACCATATATTTTTTTAATATAAATGGATTATGTTAAGGTTTTCACCTATAACTTCTCTTGTTAGTGCCTCCGTTTTTTGTCAAAAATTGACATGTGCTAGTTTTATTAAAGGTTTTTATTTGTTCATCAAATTTTGAAAGAAATTACATTTTTATAAACTAGAATCCATTCTACACATAATGAAAAAAAATAAAAAAATGATTTTCGATTAGTTTTCAAAAATTTTAGGGGGGAGAACGCTCAAATTTCATCTTTTCAAGATGTGTCCACTTCAAAAATTCATAAAATATTATATATATTCATTAAAAAATTAGTTGAAAGAACTGGGATAAACTACATGGTGTTAGCTAATTTAAATCACCATTCGAATTTTTGAAATTCTAAAAAAAAGTTAACAAAAAAGGGAGGCCACAATAGATGCTATGCTATTTTTATGTTAAAAATAGGACCTCTTTTGGTGGCCACCCTTTTTGAAACCCTTGATCTTTATTATTTAAAAATAATAATTGTAGCTTAAAAAGTAGACTCAAAGCACTTCAACTCTTGTTCTTGTTGCATTTTCAAATTGAGTGTAACTATCTTCATTTTCTTGTGAATATTAGATTTTGTTGATTTTAAAAAAAGTGGCATCTTAAAAGCCAATTTTGTGTTACAACTTGGTGCACTTACCCAAATTCATAATTGAAAGATTGAGATTTTCATGTAAAATCTTGGAAATTCCTGTATGTTCTTCTCTTGCATTTTGAATGATTTCGGGAATAAAAAAGGGTTGATTGCAAAGATTTAATAACCTCTTTAAATTGTATATGTGTTTTGTGAGATCCAGGTGATTGCAAAATTTTTAGTTATATTGGTAGGATTTTTTACCATTCCAACACATCTAAAAGGCTCGAGAAAGTCAATATTGGATTTTGTTTCATCCAAATTGGAGATCATTTGACATAGGTGCAAACGATGGTTTGAAGCTCAAATCTAGTAAACAACTTTTTATTTGAACATTTTCAGCCCAAATAGACCTTGCCATTACACTCAGAAGGCCCAAAAACCCTATTCTCATATAAAATTTGTCTATTTTAGATGAATTTTATTTTTGGAAATTTATTATTTTGTTGAGGAGGTCATCACTATTGATGAGGCCAATTATTAGTTAGTTTTTTATTATTTAGTACATGTACTATTAGACATTTATAGATATTACTAATTTCATACATATTCTTTAACATTACTATCTTTTTATGATCATCATGCAACTTGAACCTAGTTTTAGTATATATGGAAATACATAATTATGGTATACTAGTAATTGCATGGTTACTGTGTGAATATGTATGGATTGCAATGTATATCTATGTTTAAACTACGGTTACTAGTATTGTGTATATGTTTAGGTGAACTAACTCTTTGCAACCAAGGAGCCATAGCAAACATACTATAGCCCACAATAACTAGGAGGCATAGTTTGCAGCCAAAGGGATTTTAGAAAACGATGTAGGGGAAGTTCTAGAATAAGAGGAATGCACTAGTTGCATAATTGGAGGCATCTATTTATCGGGACGATTGTGAGTCAATATGTCATTTAATAAGACTATTGAAATAGAGAAAATTTGAGCTATGATTGGAAATCCAACGTGACTGTTTCCATAGTCCATATTTTTGTTTTACCATTGCGGCAGAGTTGCAATCCTAGTCAACTTCTTCTACCTTTTTAGCTATGTTTTTTAGTTATGCAGACTTTGTCACACTCTATTTCTTATGGGAGTGGTGATTTGCATTTAGATTTATGTTTCAAGTCCTTGTTTCAATAAGAATCCCGCACACCTATTAATATGGTTTAGTGGTTGAGGAGAATAACTAGCGTAGGAAATATAACAGATAGCTATGTTCAAATAGTTTTCTTCTATTTACACAGAGAATGTTTTGTTTCCAATCGTGCTTTTATGAATAAGATATCCCTGAAGAATCTTATTAGATTGTAATATCTTGTGTTATGCAATGAAGAGCTTTTCAATTATTGCCATGTTTAATTGATTTGAGAAGTTAGATTTGAGTTTATCCTGTGGAGACATTCATTTGAGCAACGACCACTCAAGGTAATTGTTCCCCACTTTAATTTCTACATATTCATTTATGTCGTTAGAATAGTTACTTCCATTATTGCATTTATCTTAATTAGATTCTTCATGTTGTGAATATGAATGAAATCATGAATAAGATCTTGTTTTGTATTCATGCTTTATTTGTTTCCATGCATTATCCTCCAGAGTTAGTCAAAGTTAGCAGTGCTAGTTACATAATTCATTCTTGACAGTGAACTAGTCGCAGTCTTTATTTTTAAGTACTCGTAGCAATAGTTCTAGAATTACTTCTTTTTAGCTGTTATAAAATTTATGTTTTCCCACATGTGTAAAAAACCTATAGTAAGATGATGTAGGTAGTATAGAGTCTTTGAATATACATACAGTGCCAACATCATCACAAGCTTATGTTAGCCCTAGTTGATAATTAAATGAAATCCTTGCAAGAGTTTAGTGGATTGTTCAATTAAGAACCTCCTCTTAATTGTGTGTCTAACACTAAGTTTACTGAGCATTAGTTGGGCCTCCATATTTCTGGCAACATTGTTGGGGATGGTGCTACATTCAAAGATTCATATGTGTTATTTAAAGTTTTCATAGCTAGTATTTTGTTTCCAACATTAGGATAATCAAGTTTTATTCCATCAATACCAATTTTACAAACATTATGTAGGATCTGTTGATATACAAAGTCACATCTATTATATGCAGAGGCAGAGAGATGGTTTGGGAAGATTTATCCCTCATTACATGAAGCTAAAGAGGATATTGGTGATCAAAGTGACCAGGGCGAGAGTTTTCTTGAAGAAGCATTTTCCCTTTCACCAACATCCACTCAAATATAGAGGAGACCTTCCAAACCATAGGTGATGTAGTGGTGGATGACACACCAAAAAATGAAACTTTTAATTTCCCCATTTCCAACCAGGGAGGGCAACTACCTTGAATAAGATACCTCCTTCAACATTTTCCATCTTCTATGGTTTGGTTACTTAGGATGTAGATACATTTTTTTTGAGTTCGATGTACTATATAAGAGCTATGATTATACAACATTATGCACACAGACTCAAATTTTTTGTAACAACCTTGAAGGATGTTGCTTTAAGATGGTTTATGGGTTTGGGAAGAGACAATGTTCCATATTGGAACACTATGAAGACAAAGTTCCTAGACAAATACTAGGACTATTATAGAGGAATTGACAAAAGAAGAGATGGCATTTTCAAGATGTCTCAAAAAGAAGATGAACCATTGGAGGACTATGTAGAAAGGTTCTAGTTCTACTTGAAGAAGAAGCCACAAAATAGGCTTTTAGAAGATTCCCTAAAGTTGGTGTTTTTAAGAGGATTCAATGATGATTGCATGGATTCCCTTAATTTTATTGGGTCAAGAGATGTATCACAATTACCTCTTAAATAAATCTACAAGGTTTGTAGAAACTATTCTAGGACCTTTACTAAGAGGACTAAAGGGGATATAACACCTCCCATTAGAAAGACATCTAATTGAGTCTCTAGATTAGAATTGAGTAACCTACTACAAAAAATGAAAGGAGACATCATAACCCATTTGGCTACCCAATTGGACACTCTACATGTGAAGAAAAAGAAAGAAGAGGTAGACACAATCCTTATTAAATACTTCCCTAAATGTAGACAATGAAAAGTTAATTGCAAGTGCAAAAGAGTAGCAAGTATTTTAGAAGAAAGACTAGTGAAACTAGACTTTCAAGCACTAAAGGGTGAAGATAGACATTTTTTCTACATTGCACAAAGGATACCATGGAAACCAAGATAAGGTATGCCTCAATATCCTTTGAAAATTTTAATACACCATTTCCAGTTAGCAATCAAAATTTCTCTAGTTGGAATCCTTAGCTCCTTGGGAAAATACACAAACCTAATGGGAAAAGCATAAACCAAACTGGAACGAGTGGCAAGAACAAAACTTTCAAGGATCAAACTACAAACCCTAATGACCACTCCAAAAAAACCAATTTGGCAACCTCAATGGGCATGTGCAGGATGATGGTATGCCAAAAAGTGGCAATGGAGAAAAAAATACGTGTTTCTACGACTCAAAAACACGAAAATGCCGAGTTGACTTTATGTCGCTCGGGTGACTACCAAAGCAAAGCCCAAACCTAGATTTCAAAATCGGATATCCGATTTTCGACACATATATATACTTCTATTTTGGCCCGATTAAAACTCATTCTCATTCGACATTTGCTTAACTGCGGCGGGCACACAGTGGAAAGTTGATTCCGCAAATCAGATATTTGATTTGGTGCAAATCTATCTTCAAAAGGTTAGATTCTTGATTTTTTATTTGCTCTAATCAAATTTTCAATTAGATTTGTGTAATTTTAGTTGATTTTTTTCAAAATAGGGTTTTTTGATAGATTTTTTATGAAAAATTTGAGTTTAGCATGGATTTTGATGAAAATTGAATGTTTGCAATGGATTTTGACTTAAAAAATAGTGTTTTTATGTATTTGGATTAAAAATTAGAAATTTTATAGATTTTTGTTAAAAACTAGGGTTTTTGTTGGATTTTTTTAAAAAACTAGGGTATTTTATAATATTTTAATTTATATTGTCTAATTTTAATTAGATTGATTTGTTTTTATATTTAATCAGGCATTATGGCTGCTCACAATGAAAATGCACAAATTCCACCACCTCCACCACCTCCACCTCCTCCACCTCCACCACCTCCACCACCTCCACCACCTCCATAGCCATCAATTCAAGAATTAATTTCTGAAAAATTGCAACAATTAAGGGCATTTCTGAAGTTTATACGAGAGTCCCTCGATTATCGAGATGTCAAACACAATGAAAGAAATAATTAAAAACATAGAAACCCTCTCCTCGCAACATAATGCCTTTCATTCGGCGAGGAGACATGAGAGAATATTATGCATGTGGATTGTCCTACGATGATGTGAAAGATCTTGGAATAACCAAAGCCCAAATAGCCTCTTTATTTGTTAACCCCCGCATTGGTTTGCCAATTAATGTTAATAAAACAAAACTTTCTATAAAATGGTGCACTCATAGAGACATTGTAGAAAACTTTTTGGATCGTTGGTGTATGTTTTTTTTGAAACCACCGAACAACAATTTGTGATATACCATTTTACTTTATAAAAAAATTATATGCTGAGTTTGTGTTAGGGCATCATGTCAATTAATTTGACATTAGACCCTTCCAGGGCGTTGGTGGAGGTATGCCCTAGGATAGACCAGGGGCAATTAGAGTAATACCCCGCCCATATGTTCCCCTCCCTCACCTTCCTCCGCCACCTCCAGTATACCATCCAGATATTATGCAGGATGCGACCACACAGACTATCCACGCTATTCACTCTGTGAGTGGTCTTTTGGTTTCGCATGCTTCTGTAGTAGCTCAGCCACATTCTGGTGATGTTGGTGATGGCTCGAGTGCTACTGCATCATCCTCGTCAGGTCCACATATTTGTGTACCACATACTTGCTCCATGTGCCGCCAAATATGCTTGGGTCCTCTTGTACAGCCTGCCGAGCATCCCTTAGACACTTCCGATTATGACTTCCATGATGTGGACATTATAGATCAGACGGGGAGTGGAGCACACCACAGAGAGTCCTCTCCTGCTAGAGAGGGGACATTGGAATAGTGACACAGGTAAAATTTAAGTTGTGAATTCATAACTTGCATTTGTTTTTAAATGAATATTAATAAGAGATAGTATAATGTACTAATATTTATTTACATGGTCTATTTAACAGTTGATGTCCAAGGAGGAGCTGACACAAGTGACAGATAGCACCCTGAGGGCCATTTCATTTGGCCTAGACACACACATAGTATATATTTTTGCACTCACTCATTTACATTTATTTATTATATACTTTCTTGTCCTTTGAATTGTCATTAATGAAATTATATAATAACTTATATGTTTATCTTATTTTCCTCTTGTAGGAAATACCTTGTGCGAGCGAGGTGCAACCTTGTCCAGATTATGGAAGTGTAATGTTGGATAAGGGGAAGGTAATTGAACTCAAATTTGATTGAATTAAGAATTTTAAGATCTTATATTGATTATACATATATCGACATAGATTGGTAGTTTCATATGTACTTGTCATTTTTATGTGCAGGGAATTATGAGCTATACGTCCTTGTTGACAAGTGACACAACACCCAAAGCAATACGTATTGGAACACTTGAAAGAGTAGGTGTTGAAGCACCTCAAGGAGGAGGTGTCGAAACACCTAAAGGAGATAAAGAAAAAGATCAACCTAAAGAAGTATGTGTTCATTTTATTTTGTGTTTGGTATTTATATGTTCCTATTACTGACAATTGTATGCTAACTTGGATCACTTTTATGTTTTTCTTCACCTATATAGATTGAACTCCTAACCCTTTATTATCTCCAAGTTAGCATAAAAAGAGCAATGGTTAAATATCTTGATGTACAATAGCATAAAAAGAATGGTTATATTATGTAGTTTACTCATATTGCTGATTACATTGCATTACACATCTTTCAAACTCAAAGCATTACTTCACATTGCATAAGTAACAACTAGATGCTGATAGATGAAAAAATTTCAATTACAATATAGTTTTTACAAAGTCAACCTAAGCAGTTATGCAATTACTTCACAGTACATAACTAATAATTAAAAATTTATTCATATTATTGATTACATTGCATTGCACATCTTTCAAACTCAAACCATTACTTCACATTGCATAAACATCCACTCCAAGCACCTATCCTTGATGTACCTGCCTTTTAGCTCAGTCAAATAAATGCTAGGCACCAATTTTAGTTAGTCTTGTCAGTCTAGGTGCCTATTCTCATCCATCATGCCACTCAAAACATCATTTTAGATCCTCCCAGGCACCATTTTTACCTGCTGCTCACTGCTTCATGACTGCTAGGCACACTTTCAAAAGCCTCATGTCACTAACTCACCTTCCAGTTAGGTGCATGTTTTGGCTGATGCTCTATAACAGACCTCTCCTTCTGCCACTTAACGTTGATAAAGCATAGACCTAGGCACCCTTTTATGTATGCTTTGATACTACAAATGAATGCCAACTGACTTTTAGGTAACTTTTTCTCACTGTCATCTTTTGTTCAGTCCTATATTTCTACTATATCTGCCCTGGAATGCTTCTCAGCGGATTGATAAGTCAATATGACAAGATCAGATAGAAGTGACATACTAGAAAACTATGAAATGTGCAAGTATGAAAATTAAAATAAACAAAGAGTAGAACTTTATCTTTGAAGATACTTTAGCAGGTTGGAAACATGAATACCAATGCTACAAATAATTTTTTCTTTCACTGCCAAGCAAAACACAGCATGCTGAAACATTCCAACACAATGACAAAGGCATGTCACACATATAATGGAATCATCTTTATATATACACTAACACATACCTAGACTTTCAAATTAAATTAATTAACCCATGCAAAAACAAAATCACAAGAACTCAAGAGCACACAAATTAGTCACTCACACACAAACTGTAACCAAGCTAGCTTATGAGATTCAAGAAAATAGGTGTAATAAGAAAACCTTCACAGTGATTTAACTCCAAAAGTTGTTTTCGATCCACCAATTCACCAGAGTTTCCATCATTCTTTCCCTTTTCTTCATATTCCATAACAGGATATGGTTCTCTTTTCAACCCCTTTGCTCTACCCCTTTTCGTTTGATTTTGATCTTCTAGGTTCTTATTGTGTATGTTATTACTTGTATTTTCATTATTTTCCAGAGAGGGTGATGGTTCCTTCTTTGATGTAGTTGGCCTCCCTCTTTTAACCCCTTTCTTTCCCATTGCTTTTACTAGCATAGCTTGTGATTCTATAGTCACTATCAGGTTGAACAAGAGGAGCAAGTAAACAAACATAATTTGCAATCTTTCCTTCCTTTATTTATTTCATTACCCTAGTTACTACTTTCAAATTTGACTAAAACATTATTCAAAATGCAGCGTATATGGTATAGTACAATGTGGCATGAAAATGAAACTCTGCTTCATACAATATAATAATCTACTTCAATTGGAGTCCAGTATAAAATATATTAAAGGAGGACTATATCTAATAAGAACAAGATAGAGATTAATAACTTGGATGAATCACTTGTAACCAAACTCAGTAGCCCAAGGGAAGACTTTCCAACAACCCATAAAAATGTTCTATAATATCATGAAAAAAGTAAAGCATCAGTAAGTCAAAGCAGGGCAATAATTTTGGAGTTTTAAAGCATCAAAAGAACTTTGGGAAAAAATAGCTCAATAAAGTACATCTTAAAACTTTGTTGTTTTGTACCATTTAGAAAATAGTAACACTACTTAGCCTAATAATAATGAACTACTTAGCCTTAAATGTGTATTCATAAACTCAAATTGTCTCCTCCGCCAACTTTCATTAAGTCAAAATCATATTTATTTATTTGGTTTTCTTCCATATGGGAGTTGGTTACAGGAGGGATGTGACAATTGTCTTATGTGATAATTATGTGGGATTTCTTTTTATAATTATTGTAAGCATAAGGCTTCAAGGATCTTATTATATTGCATGGTAACAAGGCTCTTCATTCTTTTGTGGAGAGACATCATCTACATTTGCAATGGAGGCTTGATGCTTAGGTCTATCTGAACAATGTTTTGAAAAGTGACCAAACTTATCACACCTAAAGCATTGAATTTTTTCAATTCACGATGAAGGTTTGGACAATGAAGCTCTTTTATTTGGGTTGCAGATCAAACAAACTGAAAAAAGAGACAAGGGGTCAGAAGTTCTAATCTACTTCCTATGAATTCAAGAGACGGTATTGACTTGGTGAAACGAAACCAAACTTTGTTTCGCCACGCAGGAATCGCGCCAACTACACAAAGCCATTGCAATCTTCAAGGAATTAAAGTAGCAAAGTGGTGCAACTTTTATTCCGCAACTCGTATGACCAAATGAACTATTCCAACACGTCCGTATGGGTACGTTTACGCTAGGGATGGTCCTCTTTTTCACCCAAATATGCCGAATCACTCCAAGCTACATTGGATTGGTGATTTCCCTTAAGAGTCCAAAGTGCTAAAAGGCAGCAATATTTGAAGGGCTATTTCTCAGAGACCATGGGGCATACAGACACTCCGTCGGAGGCTATGGGATCGTGTTGGGACCATCTACCAAGACCTCTCTCGATTTTTGCTATCTCGGAGGTGTTTTCCTGTGGTGATAACTTTTCGTGGAGGAAAAGTTGCCAGATGCAAGCAGTGTAAAGTAGCAAAGTGGTGCAACTTTCATTCCGCAACTCATACGACCAAACAGACTGTTCCAACATGTCCGTATGGGTACGTTTACGCTAGGGATGGTCCTCTTTTGCACCCAAATACGCCGAATCACTCCGAGCTACATTGGACCGGCGATTTCCCTTAAGAGTCCAAAGTGCTAAAAGGCAGCAATATTTGAAGGGCTATTTCTCGGAGACCGTGGGGCATACAGACACTCCGTCGAAGGCTACGTGATCATGTTGGGACCATCTACGAAAACCTCTCTCGGTTTTTGCTATCTCGGAGGCGTTTTCCAATGGTGATGACTTTTCAGATGAGGGAAAAGTTGCCAGATGCAAGCAGTGTAAAGTTGCAAAGTGGTGCAACTTTCATTCTGTAACTCCTACAACCAAACGGACTGTTCCAACACGTCCGTATGGGTACGTTTACGCCAGGGATGGTCCTCTTTTGCACCCAAATACGCCGAATCACTCCGAGCTACATTGGACCGGCGATTTCCCTTAAGAGTCCAAAGTGCTAAAAGACAGCAATATTTGAAGGGCTATTTCTCGGAGACCGTGGAGCATATAGACACTTTGTCAGAGGCTACGTGATCTTGTTGGGACCATCTACGAAAACCTCTCTCAGTTTTTGCTATCTCTCGAGGCATTTTCCGTCGGTGATGACTTTTCGTGATGAGGGAAAAGTTGTCGATGTAAGTGCTGTAAAGTTGCAAAGTGGTGCAACTTTTCAACTATGACCAAACGGATTGTTCCAACACAAATCAGAGCAGTGCCATTTATGCCATGGATGATCCTCTTGTAATTGTAAGTGCTAAAAGGTTGGATCAAGCTTGTGCAGGTTATAACGCCATCTTTAATTGTAATTGTGTTGTGCAGGTTATAACAACGTCATCTTTAATTGTAATTGTCATCTTAAATAGTATTACAATATAACAATAATAATAAAACCATGTTCTAAAAAACTACCATCAAAGTGATAGGTTAAGTATGATAAAGAATCTAGTTTTATTCATTATGTTGAGATCAACTTTTTTCAATATGTTTATGCCACATGCTATTATCATTCACACCTACAAACCTTATTATTGTGCAATCACAAGAGTTAAAGAGGTTTGAATAACATTATATCTTGTAGTTTAAACTTCTTTCCCTATAACTTTAG